>CAXAMN010022918.1:212469-265078 GCA_963970005.1 Durusdinium trenchii | reverse complement strand
TTCCTCCTTGTCCTCCTCCTTGGGTGTCTTCTTCTTGCGGGATTCTTTCTCCTTGTCCTCCTTATTCTCGCCACCTGTCTCCTCCTCGCCCTTTTTCCTCTTTGTCCTTCTTTTGTTCACTTCCTCGGTTTTTGGTCTTCTCTTTTCGCTTTTTGCATTCCCTTCAGCCGAGGCCTCTTCAAAGGCAGAGCTCAGGTTTCTTGGGGTCACATCTTCCGCATCCAAATCCTTCTCTGACTTGGCTGCCTTCATCCTTTTGATAATTTTCATTCTGGCTTGAGACGGTGAACGCACCAGTGGGGAACTACGCTTCCTTCCTCCTCCACTTCCTTCTGCAGACATCTCTTCTTTCTGCTTTGGTTTCCCTCTGCTGCTCGATCCCTTCTCCTGTTTCTTCTGCTGCTTTTCCACTTTCTGATCCGCCTCCTCACCTTTCACTGAACGGCCGCGTCCTTTACCTTTACCGCGTCCACGCCCTCGTCCTCTGCTTGCCCTTTTCTGCTCCTCAGATTCTTCTTCTTTTTTCCCGGATGAACTTGTCTGGGTCTTCCGCTTCTTCTGTTTCTTCTTTGGCAGCTTTCCTCATCTTTTTTTGGGCCTGCTTGGAAAGGTTTGTGCTCTTAATGAGTGGTCCTGGGAACCTTTCATGGTTAAAAGGGTGTTGGAAATCATTTGAAAGTTGCCAGGGAAAACAAACCTAGAATCATCACAATGATTCCCGCCGGCATCATTTAGAAGAGATCGCACAATTATCGCCCCAACGAATCCACACCGAAAGCAGCCCAATTTCGATATGTACGAGTCTGTATATACGTTGGGGTGTGCACTCGCCAAGCCGGCCTCCATCATATCTTCCATGGAACTTTTGCTTTCTTCAGCCTCCATAATCTCCACAACCTGGTTGTTGAACTCAGGGTCATGCGTCGGTTCGCGGCGCAATGGCTTCGTGTCCTGGGCAAGTGTGGCTGCCAACATAGCTGAACAGCCTTGCATGGATTGATGAATATGGCACTTAAGTCCTATCATGGGTTTGAGGTTGTTCCAGTACTCGGAATCTACGGGCCAGCTGGAAAATCATGCATTTAAAAGGTCCCTATTTCGAGAGGTTTGACACACTGTCCTGGAATGTTCCACGGCTTTCTTCTTCTTTCTTCTCATCATCACTGACGAGGTCCTCCACAAAAGGTACCTTTTCTTCAACTTGTGCCTCGGCCTCGGCCTCTTTCTTTTCCACCTTCGCCTTCATAACCTTCGACATCTGTCTTCTCAGCGGTTCAGCTTTGACCTCTTTCTTGACTTCTGCTGTCTTTTCCTTTTTTTTCCTCCTCAGGGCTAGGCTCATGAGTTGGTTGGATCTCGGTGCCCTCAGGGCCAAAGAGCTCCTGCTCTCTGGTTTCAAGCTCTGACCTCCAGCACGACTCAATGAATTCCTCAGGAACCTGAGTCTCTTGATGGTCCGGGTGGACAATCTTTTGCTTTTTCTCATCAGTGCCCCCGGCAGCCTCAGGCTTCTCTTCCTGTTCCTCTTCTTCTTCCTCCTTTGCTTCACAATGTTCATCATCTTTGGCCTCGTCTCCTTCTTTTGCCTCTTCTTTCTCCTCTTCTTCTTCTTCTTTCTCCTGTTCTTCTTCTTCTTTTTCCTGTTCTTCTTCTTCTTTCTCCTCTTCTTCCTCTTCTTGAACTTCTTTCTCCTCTTCTTCTTCTTTAATCTGTTCTTCTTTCTCCTCTTCTTCTTCTTCTTCTTCTTTCTCTTCTTCTTCCTTGCCTTTTTCGGGTGTTGAAATGACAGCCAGCGTCGCTATCATGGAAAGCTTGCTTGAATGATCGTCAGCTAACTAACTTTGTTGAGATCCCGAATGTACACCAAATCAATCGACCTACAGCCCAGCCCACCCCCATGTTCAGGCGCCTTGATTTAGGCGGAAAGACGCTGCCCTTCCTCGTGATGCCAACTTCTTTCCTTTGCTCGTCAAGAGCCCTGCTTCCTCCGCACGGCACGAGATAGAATGTACAGCTGCCCAAATGGAGATCAAACACATGTACGTACGCTATAGGTGACTGGTGTATGGCACCCGGGTACCCCCCCATCCCTCAGCCTTCAAGCGAGTTCGAATCACATCTTTGATCTCCTGCATCTTTTTGCCACAGCTCCTTCAGAGCAAGAATGGCAAGCATAATGCAAAAGGATAACAGAGTACAGGTCACACATGTGCACGTGTGCATGCCAGAATACTAGATTTATCAAGCGCTAGCTAGCTAACGTTTGAACTCTGATTGGTGTTGAAAGTGCACTGGGCTGGTCGACTGACATTTCACTCCTTGCAGAGGGGTTTCGCTGGAAACGCTCCATGCAATAGCTGAGGAAGGCTCTGTGAACCAGCATTTCAGTTTCAGCCCATGCCTTGGCAATCGATCGTTAATTGATCTAAGAAGGAAACCCCGCTGGGATGCAGCGCGCTCGTAAACTCAAAACAGTACACACTATGCGTAGTACTTGTCACTTCAACCTGGGAGTGGCACCAAATGATGTTGCTGTGTCCGTAGGTGAGGGTTCAATCCCAGATGAAAGCTCGCCCAGGCCAAACACTCCTAGAGGGAAGAAGCCGGCTAGCTCATATCATCACGTACTTGGCAATCTCGATTTCATGTTTTGTTGCCCGCATCGCAAACTCCACACACAATCAAGAAAGAATCAAAGTCCTTCATTTCTGCGTTGCTGGGTAGTTGTTCTGCAAACGACGCAAAGAACTGGAGAAGAAAGGCTGCATTGGATTCGTCTTCCACCTCACAGGCTAGCTGAGCATCAGTATTGATCTATTATACTCTTCTGGACGTCAACGACCACATATAATTAAGATATGCGGTTACTAGATCATGCAAGGACCCCTGTTTAATCATCAGCACGGCCTCATGTTCTTTGATGCCAGTGGTCTCGCTGCTGTCGTCGAGCCGTGAGAGGAAAGAGAACCGCGGGTGGACCTAGGAGAAGATGGGAATCCATGTCAGCATAGGGTACGGATTGATTTTTTAGCATTGAAGTCTAGCGTTGATCCAGTAGCGCTAGACCATGGATTGAGGATGAGGCCCTGTTCGTGCCAGACTTCCCAAGTCTGGTCTTCAACGTCTTACGACGTTGTGTAGCCCAGTCATCCTCACTGCAGTACTCAGAGATGAAGTCCTTCGTGGCCGGACCCCTATTCCAACAAACAGATTAAGATTAATTGCCATCATGAACCTTTGGATTTCTAGAACATGATCCATTCACTACGTGTGGTGTGTCCTTGAGCAAGCTGATCTGGTCAGCGCTTTTCCGTGGGGCCGTCAGCATGGTACCACCCGACATAGGAAAAAAAAGCTCGAAAGCTGATCTGGACAAAGGGGGCTGCAGGGCAGCAAATCAAGCCGGTTTGGTCATGACATGTCATGATCATGACCCTTCAATAGAAGTTCCATCCCAAGTTCGCTCAATGCTCTATCGAGATCTAGATCTAAAAATGTCAAACACGTTCATATGCGCAGCCGAGGGGTGGTAGGCGAACCTGTTTCCAACCTCTCTTCGAAATCATCCAAAGCACCTAGGTGATCCATGCATGATCATGATATCAGGACCCAATCTTGCATCCCCTAGAAGTTGACAACCATTGTACGACCATGATCACCTTTAAACTCATCAGCGAGAGTACTGAGTTGCTGACGCTGTCGCAAAGCTCTCTTCATCAAAAGGTCTTGTGGCCGACCTGAATAATTTGATATGCCCCATGTCCAAGTAAGCGGGAATGACTTGCACACACAGAGCATTATTGAGCATCGGGCTTTTGTCCCATCATGGGTACGTGCTTTGCGGCAGCTCGAGCACAGGGATCGACATGATCAGGCCAACCCAAAATGGAAAGAAACATTTAAAGGAACCATGATGAACCAATATGTCCATGGAACCATGGGTACCATTCAGGGCCCCTGCGAGTCTTGAATAGATTGGCCTATTGCTGCAGATACATATGATACCATGCTGCGGAATGGCCGTAGCAGCCTCTGAGCCACCTGAAGCAGTGGCGTGGAAAGAGGTGAAATCGTGGTTGTTCATTAAAAATGGGCGTTGTGCAACCCCTATTTTAAATATGGTCGTCGACGTCCAGGGATTTGAATGCATTTGATGCTACTCAGCTGCAGAACAAATAGCATAGAACATGCACCACGACCATCCACACATGAAAGTGTACATATACATAAATATTAATTGATATATATATATATTATATATATATGAAATGCAGATTTCCTGGCAGGCGCAGCGCTTTGTGAATCTTGAAGTGCAGATTTTGTGCGCAAACCTGGGAAGAGCTTCAAAACCGAAAAGTCACCCAGGAAGATTTTGTATAAAATCACTTATTAAACAGAACACGACGTTGTGGAGGTGTTTGTTTTCCCAGTGTTCTAGTCTTCTTACGAATTTACTATCTATGCGCTGGAGGTATTCTTATTTAAGGATAAAATGTAGGAGGATACTGTAACATCGCGCGCCACATCACAGTAGCAGACATCGCATAGGCATAGACATCGCAATGTCGCCAGCGTCGCGGACATGGACCGCACAGAGTTTCCCAGAGGGCGGGGGGGGTCGAAAAAAGAAATGGTGGCCTTGATTTGAGGCAGCACCATTTTCTATTTGAGGCAGCACCATTTTCTTTTTTTTGCCGAGCCCCCCCCCCCCCGGGAAACGGAGAGCATACTGAAGAATCAGAAAGGAAAATGCGCAAGGAAATGGAATAGGACAAAATACTTTCCATTTACCACGAATCTCGTCCACTCGTTGCTTGCACTTCTTTGTAGTTGAGGCTACTGCAAATTGGCGTTTGAAATTTGTCACTTCATTCGCTCCGTTGGCTTCACTGCATTGAGTGGCACTGTCTGACTGCATGTACACATAGCCGCTTTGGATCCAGCTTCCTTTTGGCTTTTTCTCTGTGGGCTAGCCGGCCATGTCTCTTCCTGAAACAGAATCAGGCAATAACAGCACCTCCGGCAAAGAGGTTGCGTGGTGCTCAGCTGCCACTTTCCCTTGCATTGAACGCTTTCATAGATTTTTCCTGCATTGTCTTTCCCTCTGTAATCTCGTATTTGTCCGACTGTGCTGCACTATTGGCTTCGCTCAGGTTCCGGGCCTTCTCCGATGTGCAGGGCTCGATTGCTTCTTCTCAGCACATGGTCCTCGAGATTTGGCTTCGAAGAAAGAAACGGAATCTGCAATGTTGCACCAGTGGAAGGAGTACAAGGAATGGAGTCGCACTCACGCACAGTATTCCAACTTGACGCCCATCATACGCACAGTCGTGGAGATGTCGAAATTCGTTGCTACCATGAACGCAGCCAACTACGTAACTACATGATGGCAAACAAGCAGAAGCTTTTCCTCATCTTGTTGGTGGATGGTGATTCATGGCGGGCTCACCCGGAAGATGCCCACAGGAAAAGAGAATTCAACACTTGGGCGGATGAGCTCACTCGCCTAAATCCTTGTGGCTTGACCCTCGAAGAGGCTCAAGGTCTCAAACTTGATGAAATCCTACCGGTCCTACCGGCTGACGTCCTGGGTTTTCCAGATGTGGTGGCCTTCAGGATGCCATCCCAGTCCTGTATCAGTATGTATCAGTTAAGTTTTGATTTGACTCAGAAGAAAGGCAAACCAACATGCAAAGGTGCCTGCTGCGCCTGCACTTTGTCCGTTTGTTGTATTTTGGGTTTGAATTTTACAGGGACTATGCTTTTCTTTGTTGATAGGAAGACACAATTGAAGGATTGTTGGTTGGCAATAGATATTAGGTACTGTATTTGATGAAGGCCAGCTTTGCTGTAACATGTAACCAATGTAACAGAAACCGTTGCATCATAACAATACAGATAAATACAATGAAACCAAAAATGTAAAAAAACATGAATATAGGGAAGAAACAGTCAAAGCAAACGATGGAAGGCAAACATTTTTACAAGTTCTGCTTTTAATTGTTCTATGAGCCAAAGGCACTTTCAAGTGCGTGTCAAACAAAAAGAAGCATAGCAGAAACCTGAGCGCAACAGCTTTTATGTCACACAGCCTCCGGCTCGAAAATACATATTTGACTTTGCATCTTTCTTCAACTTTTTGATGCATGTCTTAAAAGATATGCCGAAACGAAAAGAAGAAGCGCTTGTGGCCAAAGGCTAAGGCAACTTGCAGCAAGTTGGGCATTCTTGCCCTTGTAGCGCAGTTGAAGATGCCGCGCGCTCGGGCACTATTTTTGGAACACCTCAAGCTGCCGCAGGCCATTGCGGCCCAGCCAAGAGCGATCTACCGAGTACGCTAGTTGACTTGCAAGGCTTTAGTCGGCGAAAACCAGCAGAGATAGGTGGGCCCTTAAAAACGCACGGCGTCATTCGCCAAATGGTTTGCTTGGGTGTTTTGGTTCCTGGCCCAACAGGCCACGAACTGGAAGAAATGAACTTGCAGCCAGATGAACACTACAGAGCTGTGCAACTGGCTGTATGCCAAAGGCACATCTGGGTTGACTTTCATCCAGCTGGAGGTGTATACATATGGCTTCAATGTGAATGTGAGCAGCTGCCACTCCTCATGGTGATACACACATTACCATTGGTTCCTATACCTACAAGCAAAGAGTGATGTTCTCCAGCTTTGTTAAAAAACTTGACGCCTGGTGTGATTATTGGTGTTGGTGCCATTTGGTGGGGGCTACCATTGGGAGGTGGGGAGGTGGAATCAGCCATGAGCTCTTGAGATCCCTGCGGAAAGAATGATCATGGATCTCTAGAAGATTGCAATTTCAGTTATAGTGGCAAGGCATTCGCAGAGGAAGATGGTGTCCTGACCGTTCATGTCAAGGACAACGCAAGGACCATTCGCCGCATTAAGATCGATAGTGGTAGGAAGCTAGCAGCTAGCCGACAAGCTGAAGCCTGACGATGTTACCAAATTTCGTTCAGTGGTAGGTTCACTAGCTTGGATTGCCAAGCCAGGCCGGCCAGACCTAGCCTATCGTGTGAGCTACTTGCAGACCGCCATGAAAAGAGCCACTGTTGCATTTGTTTTGACCTTACTGGGCGTATGATTCCGCGACACCGCCCCCATCCAGAGTCCGGCGCAAACCGGATCCAGACCTAAAGCAGGAAACTCCAACAAACAAAAGCGAGGGAAGGTGAGGTGAAATCCAAGCTTGCTTTTGTAGCACCAGATACTTCATCCCCTATCCCAACCGATGTTCCGCACACAAATTTCAATCACGATTTGTCGCAACTAAACTTTCTCAACCCCAAACCAGGACCATCCCAAGTTCGGGTGGTTCACAGATCCCCTCCACGAGGCACCATCGAACCCTCCAGTCTTCAAACAGTCGCCCAAACTGTTTTTGTTGATTGGGTGACTGTGTATTTATCCCTATGATATTTTCCTCTTGCACGATATTCTCCTTATTCCTGGAGGGTCAAATCCAAGCATATCAAGTGCACACATACAGTGGGCGCTCGCTGAAACCACGGTACACCACCACCGTACACCACCACGGCACACCGCCCGTGCTTCACTCGGCCACCCGGCCATGCTGAGGTCATTGTGTTGGAAATCGTGGGCACCGAGAGTTATTCGCCCGGCGGCCCGATCGGGGACGAGCTCGGCGACCCTGGGCCCTACGGGATGCGACCCCGAAAACTGGCGCGGGGCAAGTGTCTCTGATTTGCGGCTTTGCAGGCAAGGAGCCGAGAAGAATCGACGATATTCACCAGGGATTTGGGGACTTGCCCATCTAGAAAAACCACGATTCGCAAGACGACCGGCAAATGGGACGACCGGCATACCAGACCGGCTCTGCCGGTGGTTGGTTTGTGAATCCGCATATGTTCCAAGAATGGGGTGAAACAAAGCGTGAGTCCTGGGGTTTGTCCCTGGAAGTCAAGATAGTAAACCCCATCCATCAACCTTGCTAGCAACTAGCTTTAGTTGCCCCTATCAGGGCGTTGAACTGATGCTTAAGGGTTTCTTCTGGGGGTCCGGACCCGTGTCGGGTATATGGTCAAAGAGAACCAACCGGTGTGGACAGCGGTGAGAGAGCCGACCCAAACGCAATAAACCCTTTGGGCGCCGCCCCTTTGGATCCCCTTTGAACCGAACTGGAACCATCCAGCAGAGCAGCAGTTGGAACAGATTTGAGCACCTCCAACTCAATACAATTAATATATTATTATATATGTATGTGGGAGTCCAACAACATCCAACAACCATTATTGTGGTTTAAAGGTCTTTGCCAAACAAACATTGTTTTACGACTAAGGATTTTGCACTACAAAACCAGGTCAACCATTATTTCGGTGTTTGAAGGCATATGGGAGTTATCCAAAAGGTCCTTGTAAGGGTTTTTAATGTCGAGAGCCTTGGATGACATGATCGTGGGTCTCGCGAAAGTTCTTTTTCGAGTTCGCGAATGTTAATGTTTTTTTTTCGCGAAAGATTCGCGAAAGTATGAATTTTTATTGTATGTTCTTTGGCGAGCCTTCAGGCTTGCCCCATGCATTACCACATCCTTTTCTGACCGTCAGCAGCTTCAACTTTGGAATCCGTGTGAAGCTTCCTTCCTGTTTCATGTAGTCCACCCTATGTTATGTATGCCGTAAAAACCTCTAAAGCACAGGGATTATTTCGCGAAAGTTTCGCGAAAGTCTGGCGAAGGTTTCGGCGAATGAATCGGCTCCAGAGGAACCCCGTAGCCCATAGCAACCCCACAAACTGTATTTAGAAATCGAGTCCCTACCAGGTTAAATGGTTTCATGACATGGTGAACCCCCGCGAAAGAAAAACACAGGGTTCGCGAAAGTTTCGCGAATGTTAATGTTTGTTTCGCGAAGAATGGCCGTTTCAATAAACAAGAATATTGGACAACCACCATATATTTATTTGCCTAATGACTGCTTTTTGGACTTCCCTCTTTGCATGGAAAAAACAACGTTTCCAATCAAAAGCTCTCTTTTCCGGCCGCAAGTCAGCAAGCCACGCCCGCCGTTGTTCGTCCTCTCCCAGGTTGATCCTGCCGGCTGTCCTTTGCGGCTTCACGGCCTCCACGTGCTTCTTGGCAGGTCAACGGCGGCCTGGCCACGCGTCGCCAACGAAGGTCGCACCGAGCCGGAGAGGTCGCGAGTCGCGTCGCACTGAGCGAGTCGAGGTCGCACTGTGTTGGTCATGTGTTTGTCATGTGCGGTGCGATGCGGTGAATCCTCCAAAACAGGGAGCATCATGGTCCCTAGAACAATTCCACTCGTACCAAACCTCAGGTTAGGTGATGTGTTGTCTCCACTGAGACATGAGACGGTGCCAGCCAGTCGGGTCCAGTGGTCCCGAACGATCCCAGACGTGTATGTTCGTTTGTGTGTTCCACACAGCGAATCCAAGATCCTGGAAACCCCATACCGGCCCACAAAGCCCACCACACGGTCCGAAGCCAAACTAAGAGCGTCCGAGAGAATCCATGGCAATGTCAAAGTGACATGTAAAGCAAGAATCTGGCAATAACCCGTTTGGCCTCCAGTCGTACCGAACCTGAGAAGGTGGGACTGGGGGCCCGGGTGCCAGGGAGGGTGCAAATACCTGAGGAGGCACTTGGAGGTGTAGGGCAATCTGGCAATAATGATGCCTTTTTACAATAACCCCCTCACAATTTACGTATATACCTAGACCCCGCGTTGTTGTTTTTGCCCCCCAATAGGAACAATTTTCAGAAGCTCAAAAAAAAACAACACAACAAGCAATGTTGGTGTCGCTTGTCGTTTTGGTCACTTCTGTGTCATGTTTTCTATCGCGCACTTGCTGCATCTTTCTACGTCAAGTTTTCTGGCGAGACAAAACAATTACATCTTTTCAGCACGGTCTAGGTATCAAAGTTGCAGTATAATAGCTATATACACGGTGTTATTTCAAAGGCTTGCATCTACCAGCACCCTTCACTGGATAATGGTGTTGGTGCTGCTGTGCGGAGTGAGGGAGTTGACCTAGAATTGTCCAGGTCAGCTTGTCGTCAGCTTGTCATGAAAGTAGCAAGTCTGGGTTCGGTAGTCTGGTATACCTGGACCCTCCAAAGTACTCTAGAACATGGGACATGGCCCAAAAAAAAAACAGGTACGACTGTACCCATTTCCTGAGGTACGAACAGGTCGACTCCGGGTATATGAATATGACTCTTCCAGGGGGTCCGGAAGGTCTACCTGGATCTCAGACACATCTCGATCCTCCCATCATGGGTGAACTTGATGGTATTCAGACACACAGAGCGAGAGAGAGAAGAGACCGAACGAAGGGAGAACAGAACAGGAAGAAGCGCCCATGTAGTACGTGGTGCTCCAAAAACCGCTTCAAAGTCCATTCCTATAATGTTAGATCAATTCTGGAATGGGGGTAAAGGTGAACAACCTTGAACAACTCACCTGGTTGATAGCTCATCAACGCGGTTTTTTGTGCTGGAAGATGTTTCTGAGTGCATATAACGTGCTGCCAGCAGCTCCCAAGTGGCACGGAGGACAGGGCGTCCAGAACACCTACTCACTGGATGGGACGAACCAAACCATTCCGTTGGTTCGCTGCTGGTGGCAGCTTCCGACCTCTTTAGAGTCCCTTTTCATGCCCTGGTCTAACAGGTCTGTTCGTAACCTCGAACACCTGATGAAATGGTGAAAGAAGAACCAGGTGCATGTTCAGTGCGTTTTTTCGAACACTATTTGACCCATCACCTGGTTCGATCCTCAGACCCGAGACGTGTTCGCCCGTCCCCCGGTCCGTCGTCCTCGTCGCACCCGACTCAGCGTGCGCTGATGTCGAACTGAGGCTCTGATGTCCTTTTCCCGTGGGGACACCCTCGGCGGAGGGAGGTCAAGCAACGTTGGAGAGTCCTTACTAGTCCAAGTGTTTCGTTTCCCGCCACTGCCGCAGCGAAAAACAATGTTTATGCTTTTTGGTCGGGAAAACATGAAACATCATGAAACCAAATGTGATTCAATGATATGTTGAAACCCTGGGAGTCCAGCCAGTCGACCACAATTATAACGAAAAACATTGGTCAATGATACGGCGACCACCGAGATCTACACATGGCCACACCGCCTCACCTTCAGTCGGTCCAAAGATAGTCGATTCCCGGACTTCGGCCCAATCGGGTTGGACAAGCCTCTGCACGGACCGCACGGAAGAAACTTCCCCTTCACAAAGCCTTTTGCTGCAAAGGATCATGTGGACGTCCACAGAAATTATGGAACAGGCCGAGGACAAATATCCCAATCACCTAGGTTTCGAATTTGTACTGTACTTTTAAAGGAGTTCTGTGCTGCTTGGGAACTGGTTGAGCATGATGACGAGTGCCAGTGCAGGTTGTATCAATATCGAGAGGCAAGAAATCACGCTCGAAGCAAAGAAAAAGGACTCACACAGTCATGCATATCGGACTGAAAAACCCTGCAAATATATAGATTGATTTAAAACAGATTCCATGGTGTAGTCATGCCAGCTTTTGATTATGTTCAACATGGTATATTGACACTCATTTCCATTTAGAGGCTGCTGTGACATTTGGGTGCCCTTTTTTTCAATTTTTCCCGCCTGTGATTGGCGCGTTGTATGGCGTCGTCTTTTCTATATCCCAACACTCCTGGCCGGATGAATGCCGATTTGGTGCTCAGATCGCCTTCGACCCGGAAAAACTCTCAGCTGACTCAGTCGGCCTGTAAACAGGGATGCACTTGATTGGGAGAATTGATTCCAGACATTCTCAGGGTGTGACTTACCAAGAGAGGTTGAACAGCCCTATAGCGCAGCCCATATGTACCACTACAGGGTCCGATATGGTCTCTCAACCTCTCTTGGTAAGATTGAGGCACATTGGATCATATTGGCTTCACATCTTGGTGGGTCCACTACACAGGGGTCAATGTATAGGCATGGACCTGAATCTTCAAATGGGTCAATGTAGTTGCTGCCTTCGGTTTTCAACATGGCGACCTGTTGCAGAGTTGGAAGATCCAGTGAGCTATGCCAAACACGGAGTGCTTCGGGACCTCGGGATGGAACCTACCAAACATGCCCTAGCCTTCCATGCGTTTTGGTTTGTTTTCGTCACGGCGATCGTGCGACCCAAGGGCTTTGTTGGAAGAAGTCCTGGTCCAGGATGGAATTGACTTGGAGGACGGCTAAGATGACAGTTCGTCAAGAAGATGAAGATGGGGGTGTCGATGGTGATCTTGTAAACCTGGACTCTCCAACAGGTGAAACATGTCCATCTGGTGGTTTCAAGAGTTCAATCTCGGAGCTTCACCCGGTGAAGTCGAGCTTCCAATTCTTGGCTTCTTGCTATCTGCATGTGGCGTGGCCGAGTTGCTTGAGGTGGATCCTAACAGGGTTGAACTGGACCGAAGCAACTGCTAGAGGTTTAGAGTTGATCAAGGGTTTTCACGGTGTTTTGTTCTTTTGTACCATGACTTGAAGGGATCCAGACCCTCAGAAGTCCATGGACGATATTCTGTTCTAAGTGCGGGGTTCAGGACATTCCCAAAATCAGGTCCCCTAACTCATCAGAGGAAGTCTTTCTTGGTAGTCGATTGTGTTTCGTTCTTCCCGGGGTGATGAATGTAAAGTCGTGTCAAACCCTAACGGAACGCGGAACGTGTGGTGTTTTTATTGATATATCTTTTTTGGTCACTGCCAATCCGGTCGTGACTGACACAAGTCAGGAGGTTGAGTTTTACATACCTGGAGCCTCAAAGTACCTCAGAAAATGGGTACAAGTACCTGTTGTTATAGGGCCATGTCCCATTTTCTAGAGTACTTTGGAGGGTCCAGGTAGTTTCACTAGCACCTTATTTCTTGTTAATGAGTTTCCTACTGAGCTTGAGAACATGCAGTACCTTCGTTGCAGAAGATGTGGGGTAGCAGTAGTTTGTAGCTGGAGCACATCAAGACCTTGCCGGTGTCATGACGCATTGTCAGTAGAAGTTCCCATCTTGCACTCGACAGACAACAACAGACAGACATCAATGCTTATTGAACCCTACCAGCACCTCCAGCAGGTCACCAATTGAAACCTGTTAGGGCCTAACAACTCTCCATTTCGGAGACCTGTTGGAAGGTGCTGGTATAGACATCCAGAACTTCATGGATGAGGTCATCCAGTCATACATGGGTCATGGGACTGGCACTTGTCATGTTTGTTTTCCTGAAAAAGCGCGAGGCGACCAGACATGGTCAACCTACCAGCGGTTTGAGACTGATTTACCAGCTGTTTGAGACTCCAGGTTTTGACTCCAGCTGTTGGTGGCCTCCACCCTAGTAGCGATGGCCTCCAACCTAAGAGCGGGCTTGAAAAGCGATTAGGTCTTGCTCCAGCCTCCGACCTCGAAACATGCGCAACAGGAACCCTTAAGCCATTTTAATAGTCGATTTGTAGATCCACAGGCTTGAGTCGAGTTGTCGAAGTCTTCAATCTAATTGACATGAAAGGAGGTAGATCGAGATACATAGCTATAGCATAGCTATATACCAAACTTATACTTCAAGTCCATACTTCACACTTCTTGGCTCCTAAAAAGTGCCAGTCCTCCCATTCTCAGTAGGCACCAGACCGGTCGTCTTCATTGTTCCGAAACCTGAGGAGCTGGCTGCCCAAGCCGAAGAGACCTTCGAGGCCGAACCACCGGGGCGTCCTTTGACCCACTTTGGAGAGTTTGGAACACTGCGGCCGTTGTTTGGCAAATGCCACTTTAAACATCTATTTGTGGTCCCCATATATAGATAGAAACGGTGTCCAAGACATGTTTAGTGGGGAGTTACTTTTCTATCCTAATTTGGGGATCTATGTATAGCATTGCTAATGTTATATCTTCACCAGATGTATTTGTTTTCGCAGCAGAGCGTTTTGTGATGAGTCTTGGAAAAGCATTGGAACCGTACGAGCGGATGCAGGCGGATGATGCTGCCCGAGAGCGAGGTGGGGTTCCCACGCGGGTGTTTCAGCGACCCAGCGACTGTTTGAGGCATTTGCAAGACAATCCATATAATCCCGTCCCCCTAATAATAAACACGGCCCCCCCCCCCCCTATTAAAAAAACCTCGGTCGCATTTTTTCTAATAGGGGGTCCCTGAAATCGGGGGGTCCAAAATAGGGTCACCTGGGAAGAGCTTCAAAACCAAAAAGTAAATCCGTAAAGTTTTATATAAAATCCTTTATTAAACTCGTATCAAAAATGCAAAAAAGCTCCAGATCGAAGGGTCTTCCTTTTCCCCTACAAAAACCTTCATTAGAATAGTCATTCTTCAGTAGACTAACAGCTAAAGCTTTCGAAAAGTGATGTCGCTGTGCCATGCGGTGTTGCATGACCTCGGTGGCAAGTGCGTTTGCGTGAGTCCGTGCCATTGGGGGAAGGAAAGCCTGCTGGTGTAAGCGCGGCGTGTCATGGTGGATAGACAGGGTGGACAGAGGTGGGCAGTTACGGTTGTTTTTGGGGAACCTAATAAAAAAAACTACCCCCAAAATCGACCATGTTGGTAGCTTAGTAGCGGCTTGAAAGGGCGGCAATTTAAAACCAAATATAAACCGAATTTAGGGGTTCGGACGTGGGGTTTTTTAATTGGGGAGTGTTTATTAATAGGTACTCGGGATTATATATATATATATAATGTCCCATCCCAGTTCGCATCCCACGGATGAGTGGAAAACCAGCTGTATTTAAGGGTCGTACTAACTTACATGGTTATTCCATACCTAGATTGAGCTGCCTCTTTCGACCTCCAAGCCCATAGGGTTTGAGGTTTGAGGGTCCCAATGTCTGCTAAGCCATTGATCTCCAAAGATTCGTCATATCAACTGGACCCATTGGAAGTCTGACTGGACCCAGAACGAGCTGTGTTTTGACACCTTTCCGGCTGAGCCAACCAATCGAAGACCAGAACGGAGTAATCCGAAGATACGGTGGACATCGGTGGAGCGCTCAACCAAAATAGTGAGTACCAGATCATACCAGGTCCCCTCCGACGGGTGACCATTGGCCTTTGAGAGGTCAAGCGGTGTGCATGAGCCACCTCGAAAACATAGATCCTGGTACCTGTTTCTAGTGGGGTCATAGGGGTTATGTATGTCTCATGTTCATCCCTTTTGTAGGGTACCTGAAGTTTAGGTCGTACGTAAGGCTCATCTAAGAGCAGCATTTTAGCCAAAACAACTGAAGCGATGTGCTGCGTTCCCAAGATCACCCCACATCCTCAGAACCGAGAGAATGCGATGTGACGACCTACCAGCACCCCGACGGGGGTTCGGCACCACAAGCTATGTAACTACTGGTCCCATAGGGTCCAGGTACCTCCTGAGGAGGTCCTTTGGCCTCCAAAGACCCTTGGAAGTACGAACTCACCTCCGTTCGACTATTCCGAAGTAAGGAGGTACCCGGACCCTATTTGGGGGGTATACTATCGCTTGGTTCTTCAAAGTGACCGACCAGGCCCGTGATCTCCCGAGGTAACAGGCCCGTCAAAGGTCACTGGATGACACTCCGGTGTTCCGGACGTCGCGGTGCTGTTCTGTTGCGTTCGGAGGGGCGTTTGGGAGGGATCCAAGCCGAAGCTGATGTCTTTGGCACCGAGACGTGTAGGTGCCAACCAGCCGGGTCCAAGTAAGTACCGAACCTCCTGAGGTTCGGCACGAAAACGTATCCCTGGGGATAGATGCCCATATTAGAATTCCCAATGAGTTTCCCACTTCAGAATCAAAGTACGCTCAGAATCTCAGAAAAGACTTCAGAATCCCTGACTCTGGCCCTAGAAGCATGGCTGGAATCCCGTCCCAAGGACCTGCTTCCAGTATCCAGGGCCTGGCCAACCAGTCTCTAGGGCTCCAAGTACCTGCTCAGGTTCGGTATGACTGGACCCGAGACTGGCACCCACCTCAGTCCGAAACGAAACGGTTCGGTACGACTGGAGCCCAAACGGGAGTAACCAGCGTTCCTGTTCCACCGTGGTTGGCTTTGGCATCTGAACACGACTCCGCAACCGGCTCCGCTCGTGCCAGAAGAGTCCGAAGAGGCCGGCGGGGGGTATAGCGCCGCGACCGGGCGAGACGAGCCAGACTCGGTCGACCGGGCGAGCCATTAAACTGGTCGGTCGGTGTGTGTGTTTATTTGTGAAATGAATCTGCAGTTGCACATGTTGCCACTGATTTTTTTCAGGAATTCAGGGAGGGCTCGCCCTCGTTCGGTGTGTTTTGGGGCACTGGTTGGTATACGATGGTAACTGGATCCACTAGGTTTTTAGGGATCGAAAGATTCGAACAGGCCTGAGGGAGGTTCGATCGTTGGTCGAAGGAATTCCGTTCGATCTTTGGTCGCTGGACCGGCTTGGAACGCAGAAAACTGGAAAGGTTCAACCGAAAAAGGGAATCATTCTGTTCCTTAGGGAATGGTACAACCAAGCCCTAACACCAGGAGTTCCAAAAGCATGTTGTTGTTTCTTTCCCCACCAGTGCATGCAGTTAGTTTTGGGATGTTTTGGGCATCCCCTGTGAAGCTTTTGAAAGGTGTGTGGGGTTCTTTGCACCGGTTGCGTTTGGATCGTTTGGGTCGAAGGATTTGTTCAACAGATTCTTACCCAAGTCTGAGGTAAATTTCATGAGGTCGTTAGCTGTCAGCTAGTGTGAACACCGGACCCTCCCTTTGTACCTGAATGGGATAGGTCCGGTACAATCGCACTCTGTTTGTTTTTCTTTTTGGAGACTCTTGATACTTTCAATGCAAGTCTAATTAGTAGTGAAGTGCGGCAAGACTCGAAAAAGGCTTTTCTCCAGGGATTCGCTCTAATGGAGCTGGAACACCTGTGGTTTTCCTTGTGACTTCTTTGGTGTTCAGTTTTTTGAACTGCCCATGAGCTGCTTCCAAGATTGCGGCTGAAGCTGAAGCTCGCCAAAGCGTGCGACCAGCTCTTATCACATGGTTGGCATAGATGCAGGCCAAAGGTCAACACTGACAAGGTGCTGATTGACAGAGCAGACGAGCTTTCTTCTAGCCTGAAAGTTCAAGGTGCAAGCGTGGTGGAGCCATCCTTGGTTTCGGGGGGGGCTTGAGACACAAACTTACAGTACAATCAAGAAGGAATGAGGCAATCTCATGGTGTTTGTTGTTGTTGCTGTGTTTGTTGCTCTGAGGCGGTCGCAGCAGCGACTCTATCCCAAGCGAAACACCATGATTTCAGTATATTGCTGTGACTAATGTTAACATCCCAGTAATAAAACATACATCAATAAAAATCTCCTGTTTGGCCTGCCAGAAGTTTGCAATACTACTTTTAATTGCGCCAACATCCAGACCCCAAAATGGATACAAATGTTCATTTATCAATTGTAAACCACTATATATCTGCTTTTTGGCCTGCCAGAATTTTACAATACTAGTTTTAATTGTGCCAACAGAATGCTTTCAGAAATCCTTATTCTTTCTTCTTATTGTTCTTTGTTTTTCTTCTTTATCCGTTCTTATTTTTTCATTATTTTTTTTATTCTGTTGTGTTTTTGTTTCTTTGACCATCAGATTTCCAAAAACTCTGGCTAGCCAAACACTTCAGGTTTCCTTATTCAAGCCCTATCAAACACATGCAACAAATTATCTTCAAAGGGTACCCCTTTAGACTCCCACCCCCTGCAATTATAAACAAACCTACAATAATCAACCCCCCTCCAGCCCTGCTGGCTTGTCCTTGCCTTGTGCTTTCCCTTTTGCTTTTAAGTTCTCCTATTTTATTCTTCTTTCTTCTTCTTTTGTGGAATCTCTATTTTTGATTTTTGCCCATCAGATATCCAAAAGCATTGGCTAGCCAAAAGCTTTAGATTTCCTTTTTCAAACCCTATCAAACAAATACAAAAAGTATCTTCGAAAATTCTACTACTACTACTACTACTACTATCCCCTCTGCCAAATGGCACGGAGGTGGTTTTTAATTGCGGTTCAGAGTTTTGACTACCCCGACCGAAAAAAAAAACGAAAAATATTCGAGTAACTTCTTTCATTTGGGGGGAGGGGGGGTTTACTAATGAGATGTTAACATCAAAACCTTTGACAGTATCAATCCTAAATCGCCTCTCTGGCGCCCAGGGACCATTCGAAGTAAAGTCAGTTTGAATTTGGGGTCATGGTCCCATGTTCTGAAGTCAAGTCGTCCTTTCAGCCCAAACACCTCCGCATGGACACTGCCTTTCAGGAGTCAGAGACGGCCTCCAGGTGGTTGGAACGCTACGGACGCTTGGAAAAGGGAGGATGACCTGCCCCAAACGGTTTTTGGGGATCGGATTCCTTCCCTACCAAATGGGCAACCTTTCTTTTCCAGACGTCTCCGGCTCTCTCGAGTCACGAATTCGGGGGCGGGTCCGCGTCCTCCTGGAGCTTCAGGGGGAGCATGAATCCTTTCTGATGGTCGCACAAGACGCTGTCACTGTAAGTCCTGTTTGTTCCAAGGTCATGTGGGTGTGAGTCGAAGAGGAAGTTGAATTTTGTCGAGTTGTTTTGAGAGAGAGAGAGAGGGAGGGAGAGAAAAAAAGAACACAAATCCCTTGAGAAAAGGCGGAGCTAAGTGATGTTGGTCGGTCCAACAAGCAAGAAAAACAACAAATGATAACAAAAAGGCACTAACACATGAGACAAAAGAAGACCAATTGGGTAGGGAATGGTTAATTGGAATGATAATTTCAATAGTTCCAGTCGGGTTCCGATTTCTGTGAGAAAACACCTGCCAAGAAGTTCCAGACGGTACTATGATATTTGTGCAACGGAATCACCACAGTTTTGATGTCGACAAGCCTTGGCTCCCCACAATTTGTTGGGGACACGAAGCCTACTCGCACGAAGCCTAGACTCATGACAATATATGCATTGATGTTGCACCAAAAGATTGGACACTGCCATTTGTATTTAGGTTTGGCCATAAGTTATAAGGCAAACACACACACATCAAGGTGAACTTGTGTATACATCGCCGCAGTTGTACTCTCCCAGTTCTTGGCAGCCTTGCATCATTCAGAACGACAGGAGGACACAGCCGAACACCAAGAGGAGGACACCAGCGGACGCAGACCGCGGCCCATCCCAGGCTCCACCAGCGCCAAGTCGCAGAAGTCCAAGACGTCCAAGAGCAGTGTAGGCGACAGCGAGGCCGAGACGACCAGCGATCATCGGTTTCGCAGAGGTCGTCCGGATCCGTTTAGGCGAAAACACGAGGCCAAGCCACCAGCCAGTTTTTCATGGTTTAGTGGTTTGTTAGACCCCGAACTGCTTGGTGCTCATGGCCACGGTGCTCCACCTGTCGCATACGGCCGACCGGGACCGTTGTTTGCTACTCTGAAAGAAGGACCAGGTGGTTTGAGCCGAACTCTTTGGAAGGGTTTCTTGCGGAAAGTGGGCGTTGATGATGGTTGATGTGAAGATGTTGACATGATTTCAAGACCTTCATGGGAGGTTTTCTACAAAAAACACCCTGCTAGTCAGAGACTAAGAGCAACATGTTCTCCCTGAACCACCTGACTTCGGGAACTTCCAGAACCCTTCGACAAAATCATGTATACCTGAACCTTCAAAGCGGTGCTCAATAGAGATCCACTAGTAGATCGTGGACTCCTAAGGAGGAAGGTGCTGCGTAGCTTAGATAGGGATGACCATACTGTATTTAGAAATACCTGGTGAACAAAAAAACATCAGAAGCTCTAGACAATACCTGGTAAACAAAAAAAAAACACACACATGCACACATCAGAATCTCAGACATCTTGCTTAGGTTCCATACTGGTTTCTGCCTTCTTCTCCCATTCTGCCCCAAAGAAAATCGATGACCTGGCCGGTTCTCCAGGGCTCTCCCGGTTCTCCGCCAGCTCCCTCGCGCGTGGATGCCTGGTGGTGCCTTGCGGGCCGACCCGTCCTACCTGGCACCCGTCGTACCGTCGTCCCACGCGGGCGTCGTCGGTTCACGGTTCGGTTCGGTGCACGCTTCGGCCATCTCCGGGACCATGCGATCCAATCATCTCCCGGAGGCGATGGATCGTCATCGTCCCGATTCCGGTTTGGGTGATGTGTTCGACAGGTCTCGACAGGTCTGGAGAATTGGAACAAGGTTAGGAACCGGAACCACCGTAAAGTCACTATAAGGACGAGTTGGTTGCCTGAAACATCGTGATGCAGTTGGGATTTTTGGAGGAGTGTTCTATTGATAGCCTCTAAGATTCGGGTGTCCATGAATGACCTGGTCTACTGGTGGGTCCTGGTCCTGGTAATGGTTGATTCCTCTTCTCGTGTTTTGGGTGTCCCATGGGTTGTGTCTGCGGTTCTGGGCCCGGCACTCGGAGACCAGTAAATGGACGACCTGGTGTTGTAGTCTAAAATCCTTAGTAAGCCTTAGTAAATACAATCCCTAGGGATCCAATCACCTTCTCAGAAGGTACTTGGACCCTCCAAACCTACATAGCGGTGCCTCCAATCACCTGCTGAGAAGGTACTTGGATCCCTAGGGAATGGTTGTTTGGAAAGAACCATTCAATGCTTGCTGGAATCCCAGGGTGTAGTGTTGCTGACATGATTGAGGGTGATTCATGTGGCACGCTACTACTGCATTGTAGAGGCCTATTGTGTTGTGCTAACCCCCAACCGGGACGCAGAACGTCAACGACTGACAGCTTTGAGGCAGGATTGCTCCGAATCCGAGCTTGGGCAATGCATCGGTTTTCGATGTTTTCGGTGAATGCGCAGCCATTGTAGTTTGAACATTTTTGAACATTTTTGAACTATGACCGTGCAGTCCCTTGTGGTGACCCTTTTACATGTGAATTGCTCAGGAGTGTAGGGCCCACCGCTGCTGGAACAACGTGAGTCTATCTAGTGAGTGTCATTGCCTGTAACAATATGTTAGAGATTGTTTGTTAGAGAGAGGTCTTTCGTAACCATCATCATCCAATGTTGCTCCTTGATTTCCCATTGATGTCCGCTTGACCTCGACGTGAATACTGACTCACTTCACCTCGATGTGACCTGTTCTAAGTTGCGTTCCTTTTCAACGGCAGTCGGGGAGCGCGCCCAGAGCGACCCGACTTCAAGTACTCTTGGACATGGGACATGATCCCTAGGCTCCAGTCGTACCTTCATTTTGTTTCGGTGGGACTGGGGTGGGTGCCATTCTCGGGTCCAGTCATACCGAACCTGAGGAGGTATCCTCCTGGAGGTGTAGGGGATATGATATATATATATATTATATGACTTGTTCTGAATACTTATGACCACATCAAAACCAAGGTCCTTGCCCCTCATGTTCTTTTCGCGACTCACCGCGTCGACTCCCTCCAGCAGCCTTCCACCGAATTGCGACCGTCGGATCGGCGCCGCCGAGGGCAGAACTCAGATGCGCCGCTGCGGTTCCTTCGGCGGGGCCTCGAGGAATCGCTCTATCAGCAGTTTGGGAAGCCCAGCTGACGAGATTCTGATGACATGGAGAGAGGCTGGGCCAGAGGCTAGGATGACATGGGGGTCTAGACCCTATAGACATTCCAGGGAAGTAGTGAACCTCAGGAGAAGCGACGAAAACGGACCCGACTGGCTGGCACCGGCAAATAGAAGGTGTGTGTGTGTGTCGAGCACATCACCGGACCCTGGGAAGGTAGTACTGGGGTTCGAGCCTTTGAGCTCTTTGAGGATTGGACTGAGGTGTTTTGCAGCCGCTGCTTAGCTTGGCAGGTGTTGGGTACCAAGCTATTTAGACCCTGAAAGGCAGGGAATTGGTGAAGCCACAGTGAAATGAGGGTCCAGTGCAGCGGGAGGTTCAGGTCAACAACCCCAAGAGCTTCAGTGCCCGAAGCTGCCCGTTTGGAGTGGGTTTTTGAGATGTGTTGAGGGTCAGGACGCCTGCAAAGAGGTTGGGTTGGACACTTAAGATAATTTTGTAGGATTCCAGCGATACCAGTTGTTTAATATGATTTGGCACAAAAATCAGAACATTGTTTTACTAATGGTGTTTGCCTTACAACATCAGGTCAACCATGATTTCTGGCCAAAGGGAAGGCTACAGAGGTTTTTCAAAGACCCAAATCTAGTTCGACGATCCCACTAAATAGGTATACACCAGTTGATGGGTCCCTCTTAACCAGTCACTTACCCTACACCGACCCGTCGTACCTACTCAGGTTCGGTAGCTCCTGGACCCGAGTGGCTGGCACCCAAACCCGTCGTCCCACCGGCACGAAAACGGTTCGGTCCCCTTCCTGGAGGCCAAGTTCGGGTTCGGTCGAACCTCGCCAATTGGCGACTGCCTTTACAGCCAACACCCGAAGAAAACCTAGGGTTCTCCAAAATACCCCGGGGTTTGTCCGCATACCCGAGGAAAAGTTAGGGTCCCGGCTGGCAGGGTGGATCTTCGACTCCGAACAAATCCCGAACTCTGGGAGTTTCGACGTCCGAACCTGGCCTCGTTAACGACGAAACGAGGCACTCGCACTCGTTAAGTGACCTTCCTGACCCGGGATGACCTTTCAGTTCGGGAACAACCTGAGGACCCCAGGACCTGTGTACATTCGATAGTCAAAACATGTCAAAACAGCTGCTGGATTTGAATCCCACGCCATGAAATCAATGGTTGGCCAGGAAGCCTATAGGCTTTGCTCCGTCATCTCCATCACCCCCACGACCGCTTCTCCGGTCGTTGACTGGCCGTCCTCGGTGTTCGCTGCGATGCGAGGAGCAAAGCGAAAGCGGGGACCTTGAGGTGCCAAAGGGGGGGCCAGTGTGTTCTGGGGAGATGTGAACGTGGCGGTATACGGAGCTGAGCTTCCAAGAGCAAGAAACCCAGGCGATGGGAGCATGATGGGATGGAATTCTAAAACCACCCAGGTCCTGGGTGTTGCACTGGAAGGGTACATGATCTACACACGACATGTCTATCCTCCGGTGGTTCAAGGGTGGACCCAGGTCAACACAAGTTCCAACACAAGACATATTTCATATAGCGACAAAACAAGTGTTCAGCTTTCATCTTTCAATACGTCGCAGTCGCGTCGTTCTAGACGGTTTTTCTTGTTGTTCTCATTCACGCATGCCGGTGCGATGGTGCTAGTGGCGTTTTTCCTGATCATCCTTGGCAGGATCCAGAGCCAGATGACTGGTTCCACAGGTACCACAGGGCTCACCTCAAGGTCCGTTCGTCTTCGAAGAGTTCTCGAAAGGCTGAGCCTAGAAGGAGGAGGAGGATCAGAGCCCAACACAAGAGTGCGCCGAATGCATCGCTAGAGAAGACTCTGAACAATTCTTCAAGAGTTCCCTCCGGCAGAAGCGCTGCCGGCGCGGCCGGCGCCGAAAAAAAGGGCCGGCAGGCGCTTACTCCCTCACTCTGAGGGACCACGTACTGCGCTGGGTCCTTCGCAGCGGGCTCTTGGACGAGAAGGACTCGCAAGATGGACTCAACCAGGCCGCCGCTTTGCTTCTTCATCTGAGTCAGCAGGCGGCCTTTTTTGCATGTTCTGGAGCTGTAGCTGCCGGTCCTCAGTCAAACTGACACCAAGGGTGTTAATGAACCCTGCTACGGCCGCCGGTACGGGGTCACCTCCCACTGCCTCAGGCAGTCCAGCAAAATCAGGCTTTGCTGAGTTGACCAGGTTCATGTACGAGGTGCTGGTGTCCTGAAGGGAGCGCTGCTCAGATTCGATGCGGCCTTGAATGGCCTTCATCTCTTCAAGAAGGTCTTGGTAGGACTTTTTTATGGTACCGACCAGCCATTGCAGCCAGGTACAGGTGAAGCTGTTCGTTCCTCCTTCGAAGCACCAGTTGTTGATGGTCCTGGCGAAGATCTTCCTGCATTGTTTGGCCTGAAGTCCTTGACAGTACGACGTGCTCTGCTTGAGATGAGGGAAGGCCAAGAACTCCTCACCTTCCCAGGTGGAGAAGGGTATCAGATCCCACGGGGTCCCGGCGCAATGCACATTCCACTGTCGAGGGCTCCTTCTGGACACTTGGTGTTTCGCACCGACGGACTTGGTCAGTTGCAACAGGCCCATGGTCACGGAGGTATACAGGTGTGACAAATAACCTGTTCGCTGAAGTTCCCTGCAGCCGTTAGGAGTGTACGCTGGAAAGGCCGCCGCGTGACCCACAAGCTAAAGCCGCAGCAGCAGACAGCACCAATTGGTAGTATCTTCCAGCAGATAGTTGCTAAGTCTAGGATCATACCTGACCCAACGCCAAAGACCAAAACGATTGCGTCTGCCCCCAAGGTCCAGCCAACAGAACCCAAATTTGCAAGTGGTTCTCAGGCTGCATCAGGCACGGTCCAACAAGAGACACGCCTTCGCTCGAAGCCACCAAGTATTACATCACCACCAGCCCCTGTCAGAGCCAAGGCCAAGACGGTAACCCGATCACAATCACCACCAACGACTCCTGCGAAGGCCAAGACAAGGACTCACACTGCGCCATCGTTGCGGAGATGGACTGAGATTACTACCCTAGCTGTGGCTTTACGATCCAGATTGGTGTGGAGACCCAATGCAGTGCAACGCTCCCCCCGCCTAAGCTACATAACTGCGCAAGCATCCTTCATTTTGTTTGGTCTATATAGGGATTGCAGTAGACCTTAAATCATATATTATATATTAGGAGTCATCGACTCGTCGACTCCAACGTGTTTGTTGGAGCAGACTGAACTCTGCAGGGGATTCGTGGCTGAGTTGAGGAAGGTCAACGTGGCCAGCAAGACCGGCTTTCTTGAAGTGTGCAAGGTTGGCATGGTGGGCGTGCCGGACGCCAAGGACACGTTCAACCGGCTGACGCAGGACAGAGGCTTCGGAACTCAAAAGAGTCGATCAGCCTGGCTGCACTGAGGCAGCCACTACTTTGTGAGGTGTGTTCTTTGTAGTTTGCTGCTCTGCTTTCCGGTGTGATTGTTCCGGCTGTTTCAACACTACAGATGTACTGACAAGCTGAGGGAGAATGTTAAGATTGCTCTACAGGCGGTGTCTCTACACGAGATACATCGCCTTTAGCCTTTCAGCCTACTGAGAAAAGTGACTGCGTTGCACTACAAGCCTCAACTACAAACTCTGGCTGTAAGTCGTCGATTTTGATGACCCGAGAGAGAGAGAGAGAGAGAGAGAGAGAGAGAGAGAGCGAGCGCGTGTTGAGACTGTTGAGATCTACATTTTTCCAAACTTGCTGTTGAGGTTCTGCTTCATCCAAGATGTCATTTGGGAGGACACATCAGCCAGTCTCGACAATTGTTTTCACAATGTTATTTTTTAAAGGTAATAATATGTGTATATATGATATATATGTATATAGAGATACATCTTCATAAGTTCTCTAAATTTCCCACAAGCTAATAAGCTGCCATTTTTGCATTTGACGGGCTGACTGTTCCATGTTGCAGTAAAACGGGTTTCCTGTGAAACTGCGGGCTGATTGTTCCTGATTTTCTTGGCTTTGTTGTTGAAGTAAAGGTTGTTGTTTCCGGTGGATTTTTAGCACCTTTTTGGGGAATGTTGTGGCTCAGATGTCTGGATTCCTCAAGCGGATCCGTTCAAGCAACATCGTGTTGGGTTTTGCAAACATAACGACAGCTGCACACATGAATCCGAAGTCGACTGCTTGTGCCGGTTGAATCGGTTCTCACAGTTTTTTTGCGGGTTTGTTCTACGGAGAAATTGCCCGGACCCACAAGGGGTCTTTAAAGGACACCGCACAACTTACCCGACAATGGGTCACTTAGAGGACCCTGGTGTTATTGTTTAGTTATTTGTTAATTGGTTCGCTAATGTTTGTCCTGGTTTCCAGTAGCTTCTGAGTTTCGCTGCGTGGCGTGTTGCGCCCTCACCTGCCGCCCTCTCCGTTCCGCGACAACATTTGATTTTGAAACTGGGTGGTGTTGATGCACGAGTTTTGTTTTCCTTGAACTTGTGTTTGTTTTTGCCCTCGAGGAACCTCCTGTCATTGTTCGGTGTTGCTGATATGTCCATGTCGTTTGGGTTCTTGCCCTTGAGATGGGTTGACCATGTTTGGTGTGTCAGTTCTGCTCAACTTGGATGTGTTTTTTTTTTTTCCAGGGGGTTGGTGTCCCATAATTTAGGTTTGTGGTTTCCAACTCAACCTTTGGATGATCACTCCAAGCGACTCATGCTCGTTTTCGGGTTGAAATGGCCAGAACCCGGGTTGGTTCCCTCGTTCCGATCTTGACGCTCCCTGCAACAATCATGCAAGTGGAGTTCACCACCTGTTGTTGGTATTCGGATTATGGTCTTCCCAGTGACCAGGACGTCCACTTCCATGATCATTTTTAGGGAGTGCAATGCATCTTGATGATGCATCCGAGATGTGTCGTGTCTTTTCAACAGCTCTTATCCAGATCATGAAAGATGAGTGGCTGGGGCATGACCACCAAATCCGCTGGCCAGCTGTGAAGGGGTCAGCCTTCGTGCCTTTTCAGCCTTTGCCTCCACTTCTGCACCACTTCTGCACCGGCGACAGGGATCTCAATGGCCTCTTGCGCAGCAGCACGATGGCCCAGGGGGAAGGGAAATCGCTTGGCTTACCAGGCCCCTGATCTCAAATGGTGCCTGACCGGATTTCAACCATCCAGAATCCAATATGTAAGGGATTTGTTTTTGTTAAATATGGTGCGTTTGCTGAAAACATCCTTGAACTAGGTGGGACTCAGGTTCATTCAAAGTGGAAAGCCTCCATTGGTCGTTTTCCACCTCCCAGAGTCCCTGCCGGGGGCACGTCAAACATGTTGGCCATGACCAGCAGGCCCTTGGACAGTCCAAGAAGAAGTGGCAGAAGGGCGTGGAAGACAACAAAACTGCTTCCACCTGGTTCTTCTAAGTGACCGAACTTGATCCCTGGTTTGAGGTCACGGTCACAAGCCTGTAAGAGGTCACTGGATGGGACTCCAAAAAGGTCACTTGGAAGACGCTGGCACCTTGCATGTTGTAGGGACTTAAAAGGGATCGACATACCGACCCACGGAAGGCACGACTGGACAGGACAAAGGCACCTGCATGTCTCACTCAGTGTTGAAGACATCACTGTACATCAGAGGGTGGCAGTGGAGGGATTGAAGGTCCATTCGACTTCTTTCAGTCCGGCCCTGATAGGGCCCGAAGCCCCGCTTCCGGCAAGTGGATACATGCATGATTGATTCACATGTATTTTTTCTCAAGCATGAAGTCCTTACACCCTAACAGTCCCGGTTCGATCTATACTTTGCTCACTGAAGATTATAAGTTCACCTGTCCTGGGATCATCTAGTCAGTCAGACTGTTTCAGTCCGTCAAAAGGAGTCCCAGACTTACATGCCCCAGACGCTCCTTGGAAAAACAAGTCTCGATATGCATCAGATCGCAAAATCGGAAGCCCACTCCATTCCATTCCGCCTTTTTCTCGGTCAACCATCCGTCCGTCCGTGTGCGCGTCAGATTCGCGCGCGCTCTCCGTCAGATTCGCGGCATCATCGATCACCAACGATGCGGCACAGCAGGAGGCTTAGGGAAAGCCTCGGACATGCCAGACCCGTTTGGGCTCCAGTCGTCCCGAACCGTTTCGAAGGTGGGACTGAGGTGGGTGCCAGTGTCGGCTCCAGTCATACCGAACCTGAGGAGGCACGACTGGAGCTCTACGTAGGGAGAAACTGGAGCGTGGCTGAATGTGAAAACTAGAAAAGGGCTACTAAGGCGACGTCAACAGCCATGTTTCAGAGATTGAAAGAGCATTTTTTGGACTTTCTCACTCTCCAGAGTACCTCCAACGTCCCTATAGCACCCTCTTGGCATCCATGCTTGATCATTTTGTTTGAGTGAGTCTACCTATTTGGAGGGTCGATGCTGTAACGATTGCTGGTTGATAGTTCTTCCCTAGGGATCAAGTACCAAACCTCAGGTGGCTGGTGATGTGTTGTCTCCACTGAGACATCTAGGTAGGTGCCTTTGTACGTCGGCCCGTCCAGTCGTTCCGAACTTGAGCTAGACGGTACGACGACAGATCGCTGGGGCTTGATGAACCCATTTGGCCTCCAGTCGTACCTTCTGAGATGGTGGGACTGGGGTGGGTACCAGAAGGGTTCAAATACCTTCTGAGAAAGTACTTGGAGGTGTAGGGTTAATCTTTGATCTGTCGCAATCTCTTTCCCCAGGCCTCCATTCGTACCTTCTGAGAAGGTATGACTGGACCCTCCTGGCACCCACCCCAGTCCCACCTCCTCGGAAGGTACGACTGGAGGCCTAGGGTTTATGGGGTCACCGTCTATCCACTTCTATTGGTGACAGTGGCAGTTGCCTTTGTAGGCCAAGGTGGCGAGGTGCACTGTGACAATCGAAAAGACCGTAGCCATGTTTCCTTGAAACTGTTTATGGAACCTCGCAACTTCGTTGCAATCTTCGTTGGCTTCACTGGTTGTGTCACCGTGATCAGGATCCTCCCCATCCTCAAGGATGTGGTTGTCTACTAGTGGCGCAGGGTCATGAACCTACTCTTGGCGACAACATCTACCACTAGGAGTTCATTTGTCAGAGACATGTTCTGGGTCTTCCTGTTGGTGCGGCTTCTGCTACCGTTCCTACCCCCCAGCTGCACCTTCGAACAGCTTCTTGGTGTCTTCCGGCTTCGTTGTGCTGATCTTGGTCAACAACAGCTTGTTCTGCTGATGTTCGCCAGTACCTGAGTGGTTCTGGTATCGTGCCCCCTGTGCCCCTCAGTGCTTCTCTTCGCCGTCGGGAACCGAGATCGCCTTCGTTCGTCTCCAATGGGACCCAGCAGTGATGAAGGGTGGAGTGCTGCTCGCTTCATCTTGCATGAGATGGCTGAACTTCTTGGTCAGCCCAGGCGCATGCATGGTTCATGCGCTGTTTCAATCGTTGCCGCTGATGAGACAAGATTGAATCCTGATGTGGGATTTTCTTGGCGACAAAGTTTCTGATCTCGTCTTGAGTCGTTTTCTGGTTCTCTCAATCTTCCTTGCATGTTGCTGGGCAGAGGACTCAGAAGTCGCAGTTTTGTTGTCCACTTCGCGAAACTGGTTTTCATATGCCTAAAATTGTCCATCCGTTGATTGAAGGAAACTGATGGGTCCTACTTCATGGGATGGTGTCAGTACGCGATCTCCTTCAGTGGTTATTCTTTCCACATCCCGCCAAGGCTTCTTGACTTCTTGTCGTTCTTCAGCCATTGGCTCATCCTGCGCACGTCTTGATCAGGGACATGAACAGGCTCTTGTCACTGATCCTGTTCCTTGCTAGCAGGTACATCCTTTCACTCACCAGCAGTGATCTTGTTGTCTCTTCATCTTCTTGTCAACTTGTCAAGCTGGGTGTTGCTGTGGAAGTACCTCTTGGTTCCGTTGGTGTGGGGTTGCCAGAAGTCCTCTACACCTGGCTACACCCACGGCTTCAAGGGATTGAAGGTCAGCTTCGACTGGTAGAGACCTCACTTGTAGACGACTGGTTGGTTCCATACCGACATGCAACTTCGACTACGTTCAGTCGAGATGGATGGTCTGTCGTTCGCTACACAGTTCCCTCGCTACAACTCCTTGGCTACTTCAGTTCCCTCGCCCCCCAACGGTCATCGACAGGAGCTGCCAAGGCGTCATTGACTGGTGAAGAACAATGGCGAACGGGTTTCTTCATCAGAATGCTCTTTGAATTTTATCCGTCTGAGACATTTCCCCCCAGTTGACCTTTTCCAAGGTCTCCTTCTTCAAGGTGTCCATTTTCAAGGTCTTGTTGCCCTTCATTCCCATGGCTGGCCGCTTCGTCTAAGCTACAAAACTCGTTTGAACCAAAATGCTTTGGAATGAATGTTTCTGTGCATATAGCCAAATATATATATATATATACCTGCAACTCCAGTGACCTGCGGTTCTGAAGGTCTTTCAAAAAAGCGGGGATCTTGAAGTGAAAACCTAGATTTTCACGAGAGGGGCGTACTTTCAGAAAGGGGCGTACTTTCTATAGAAATGGACCTTGATATCAAACACAACCCTTCTACAAAGACAATCAATCCCTTTCAGCAATGCCTCTCCCTCCAAATCCACCAGAATGACAAATCTCCCTTGTCTCGATAACCACCCAGCTCTTTGCTGCTTGCCATCATCGCAAGCTCTTGGCTCCATTTTGGAGCCTGGTCCTTGGTGAGACCTCCTGCCGTCATGCAAGGGGCCTCAGAGCGGAAATGCGGAAGCTTTGTGTTGAGCTGGCAGGGTCCGAAGTTCGAAGTGAACTGTACATGTGAGCTAGATTCAGGATATGAGTGGTAAAGTATGGAGTGTTGGAAAACACATGTCTTTTGTATATACTTGAGACCCCACAAACGCCCACAAATCTAAAACTCAAATAGATGCATGGATGCTTCCCCGGACGGAGCCTTCTTTTTGCCCAAAAGCATTTTGCTACCGGGATTACTGTATTTGTTTGCTACCATGGCTGCTGTGGTGGAGCAGGGGGGAACCGGAGCAACCGGAGCGGAAGGCGAATATCCTTGAGCTTGCTGAGGATTGGGAAAGGGTCCCAGAAGTCCGCCAACTAGTTCGAAAAGAGAGCTCCATTTTTATGAGTTCTGGTGATGCTTTTCTTCCAAAGGCTTGCGTCAAGGATGCTGTTCTGAATAGGGCCGCTTTGACCCCTTTGCTGAAACGCTTGCCGGATGATAACGGGAGGGTCCTCATGGTGGCCATTCCTGATTTGGAGCGTGAGCCACTGGAATTTGCCAAATCAAATTTATCATGGTTTTGAGTACTTTGTTAAGCGGGTGCCTGACTGTAAGATTGTAAGGGATGTAGGCAGGGTGATCCAAAGCCCACGTTTCTTTCAGCTCAATCACTTTCATCCTGCTGAGGATTACTCGGCTGGTTGAGATGGTGGGCTCGAAACTCCAGAAGCACCAGGTGAAGGTGGATGCTTGGGTGGCGAAGAAAATGTGTGTGCTGGTGAAGCGAAAACTTCAAAGGCATCAAACGCCACGCAACCGTGATTTCCAGATGCTCATGTGGGCAGCAAGCGGTATGGAGGACGAACTTTCTTGTTGTGTCAAGTCAGGCTTCAAAGCTTAAGACCTGGTTTGTATCCGGTTTGTTTTATTTCTGCTCTTTTGCTCAGCACACTTGTTTTGCATCTGCGTCAATCTACGTGGGCAAAGCTGTGTCCGCTTTCCCTGTGAGGATGCAGGCCCCCCGGGCTGTAGAAGATGCTGCTGCTGAGCCAGCCGATGATCCTCGTGAACCCCTTCAGCCTGGTTCAGAAGAGGACTCTGACGTGGAGGTTGTGAGCCTTGATGATGAGGATGAGGTACTGGAGAAGAAGGATGAGGTGTCAGAGGGTGGGCTTGGCATGGTTGTGGATGATGGGGTTGCTGACGAGATGATTGATGAGTCTGGTCATGGCACAGGTCAATCTCAAATGCCGCCGCCAGATTCCCAACTGCTGTTTGAGTCTCACTTGGACATGATCATTCCTGAGCAAGAGGCCATTGAGAGTGAGGGCGCCAAGCCTTCATCATCCGCTGGCATGGATGTGAAGAACCAAACCTTGGTCAGGGCACCTGTGTTTGAGATTGATGATGACAATATGTCTGAGGCCGAGGAGTTCACGCCTGAGGACAAAGCAAAGCCCTATGTGGAGGACATGACGGATGGCCTTGACAAGGTGGCCGAGCTGAAGGCTCTGGTAGTAAAGCTTCGCCAAGAAAAGGCTGCATTGACGCATGGCTGCATCTAGGTCCAGGTTTGTTGCAATTTGGAATTGCTGTGCTCCTTGTTTTCTCACCCGCGTATGTGTCAGTATGTGGCAATGTCATGTGCTAAGAATAATCAAGTCTCTCACTCTATCTCTATTGCAAGGATTGCTCAGCGGCCGGTGCCTGCACCATTGCGGTCAAGCGCAAGCAGTGTTGCACTGGTTTGTGTTGACGAGTCTTTGCCTTTTGGTGGTGACAATGTGGAGACTTTGCCAATGGCAATGGACACCGACCTGATGGAGAAGTTCAACCAAACAGTCGCGGCAGTCGGTGATTTGAAGGAAGAACCTGGCAAGCCAGTACCTGGGACAATGAATTGAAAGGTTGTTATTTGTGGAGTCCACACCTTTTGCTTTAGGAAGTTGGGAAGGGGAAGGTTCTGAAACAAAACCTATGCAGTTTTCAAAAAGTGTTCATTTAATCAAATCCAATCCGATGAGGTCCTACGCCGTGAGCAGCTGGGGCTCAAGCGGAAGCTCCAGGCGGATGAGGATGTGGAGGCCACTAGTGGCAAGGGAAAGGGAGTGGGGAAGGGCAAAAAGAACAAAAAGGGCAAAGGGAAAGGCAAGGAAACCAAGTTGGTGGATGCTGCGGGTGGTGAGGATGCAGAAGGAGATGGCAGTGCTAATGCAGCTGAGTCTGAGGCTGCTGGCAAAGGTGGCCTGGCAAAAAAGAAAAGGGCACCCAAAGCCAAAGCCAAGGCCAAAGCTTCCAGCAAACAGGAAGCGTTGGTGGAAGAAGCAAAGGTCGAGGCTCCCAAGACCCGGAAACCTCGGAGAGCCAAGGCTGCTTCACCAGCGTTGCCCGAGCCCAATGCCAGCACGTCCATGGAACCAGCAACTACGGAGACTGCTGCCTTGGATATGTTGCCTTCTGCTGAACTGATCGCTGGTCCTGCAGAGGATGGTGATGGGTCGAAAAAACGAAAGATGGATGAGAGCGAGAGCAAGGAGGAGGCTGAGAAGAAGGATGCGTCTTGCCCACCGCCCAAAACAACCAAGAGGCGCACACGACGAACGGAGAATGGTGAGAAAAAGAATGGGGACACCAACAAGGCAGATCCTACTCCTGCGGAGAGAGAAACAGAACGCAAGGAGGAGTCGGAGGAGAAGCTCAAGAGCTTTGCCCGAAGATCCCGCCCATCCAAAAGGGTTGAAGCCATTGCCAAGTGGGATGCGATCCGTGGTGCATTTAACGAGAAGATCCGCAATCTTTGCGAGAAAACTTCCAAGCACGAGGCTCCGTCCATTAGAAGTTGTAGTATTGTGTATAAGGTTGCCCCTTCATATATATTTCAATAGTCCTCGTAAAGCCTACGTCGCCTGAAGGGGGACATTCTAGGGGCCAGGGGTTTGAATGTTGATCTCCTGTCTCATGGCTGAATAAATGCCACATAATGGCACTCAGCCGCAAGTGTAATTACAAACAAAACAAATATAAACAATTTATAACATCACCCTCGCCATCCCTCGCCCATCAGGTGTCATTCTGGGACTTTTGCCACCAGAGCTGGCAAGACATGACCATTGCACCCGAGGACTTCGTGCTGAGGGCCCAGCAATTAGCATCCTCGTACGTGGCGACAAAGTTGTCCAACTAGAGATCGCTGAACGTCCTGTCCCACCATTTCCCATTCTCATGGCCCATTGTTTGTCACTGTGCAACAGCACCAAACCCCACCGCACATGTGGTCTTAGATTTCTGTACGATTTAATCTTGTGAGTGTGGGCGTGGGCAGCAGTTTCTCTCTTCAAATTCTGGGGTTTTCTGGTGATCTGCGAACATAAAGGATCACTTTCGGGGTCAAGTCTTGGCGGGGAAGTGGCCTGCGTAGACCTTAGGCTGGCTTGCATGGTGTGCCACACTCATATAGTTGGATAGTGAAGACTTGAATTTTGGAACTTACTGTGACTATAACTATAGCCAAACTGCTTAGTGTGCAAGCCAGCATGGGCTATCGCAGGCTGATCAATGAGGAGCCTGCCATCGCATTGTGAAATGAAACATTTGCCAGCTTTAAACGTTTACTGTATGTCTTCAATTTTGTTATGTTCAAATCTTTGCAGGGCTGTGAACCATCAGAAGCTTCTATTCCACTTATTAGGAAGAAATTGCAGTAACCTAGAACCCCAAATTCTCAAACAGATTCAGTCAACCTTCTTCCACCCAGGCCCCATGGCGATGGATGGAGGCGCCGCCTCCTTCTCAATGATCGCAGCTCCGGCTTGTTTCAAAGCTGCCTGCAATCGAGCATGTTGAGTGATCGACACAAGATGAACGTATATTGATGGTGGTATCGATCAATAGTGGCCTGGCCCAAAGCATCCTTAAGGGTTCGGGTCTTGAGTGCTCCGCGCTGGCAATGGCCTTGACTCCAATCATCGCTGATAAGTTGGACACGGTGATCAAGCGGCTATATGCCAATGGTGCTCCGAAGGTGGTTGCGGGGGAACATGGGATTTGTTCACATGAGTTCGATGTCAAGAGGTTCTGGTAAGACTGCATTGAATGGCCCTGATGGGACGTGTTCAATGGCAACTCTTATGTTGTTGCTTTTCGTGGATTCTACCATACTCCCAAACTCAATCAGAGATCCAAAGGAATCCTCAATTAGGATATATAGAAATCTATCTATGCAGGAGCTTGATGACTCATGATGTCTTTTGTCTCCCTATGTTGCCTGGGCAGGTTCTCATTGCTATGGTGGTGCTGCTGGCGCACGCCGAAAATGTGACCGTCTTCCAGGAGGCTCACTGTATGAGTCTGGTTGGGGGGGCATGAGACTTCAGCAAAACATAGCAAAACTGTGCTTGAACAAAAGGAACACTTGCTATATAAGTAAGTGTCACACCACAAATGTTTGCATACAAGCATTGACAGTGCAAAGCTGGAAATGAGAAGTCTCAAACATGGGACCCGACAATGCCTGCGGGACAAAACATCATGGTGGTTTAGAATATGAAGATTGGGAAGAACTATTGATCAACAAGAACCTGGTCGCCAGGCCTTTTCGTTCATTGAACTATTCTGTGGCGCTGGATGGGCATCACGATGTATGAGGACAGCTGGGATTGCCACAGCTCAGATGGATTTAGATTTGAGCTCTCCAGAACAAAAAAAATCATCCTCAGAATTGCTATGACCTTTTGACTGAAGGTGGCTTTTCGTCCCTTGGTTCCATGCAGCACCTGTAATTGAAATGTACTGATATTTTGGCATATTATATATATGGCTAACAGCAAAAGTGTATTTCATCTAGAGTCTACGAATTGAATTTAGGCTTGCGATGGCCTGTATCCTGAATGCGAAGATGGATAACTTCCTATGTGTCATTGCGATGGTCTGCAGTTCGTTCGTCACCATCAACAAGGGAACGAATCAACGGTATCCCTTCGCACCTTGGGGCAATACGTCTGCCCTCTCGGTACAACAAGGCAATTTGCTAGCCACAAGGTGCCTTCGCTAAATGCTGTACTGAAGGCCCCCCCAAACTATGCAGATTTAGCCACGATGAGAATCAATTCATTGGAAACACTTGTGAGCAATTGAAATGCTCCATTCTGGGCTTGCCCGGACATTTGACCCATGAACCTCCCAGGGAGCATTCAGGGATCCCACTAGTATCTGCATGCACATTCTATATTAGAGCTTTGGGGACTGACTTGGTTGGGGGCCAGTCCAAGAATTTGTACTTGAGAAAGCTTACCAACAAGAACACCCATTTGTACATACCCCCTTATCCACGTCCGTTTGCCACTGATTCCACCTGCTCTTGCTCGGCCCGTCCCAGGTGCTGCCTCCTGATCTACTTGGTCGCGGCAATGGGTGGCTGCTGGTTCCTGGAGCAGAGTCGGAGCTCGACCTTACCATGGGTTCCTCGTTTCCGGGAAGTACTTCGAAAACAAAAGAAGGTGGGAATGATTTCACCCCCACAAATCAGGTTGTGGAAAGAAACATGCTGAGATTTCTGTCGGTTCTAAATGTGTGTTGTTTGCACCGTGTTGCATTCATATAATGGCTTCCTCAAAAGAATTGCGATGGCAGGTCTGGAGTGTATCCTGGTGGATGGCTCACTTCAAAGGTCGTTTCCCAAAACGTCACATAGCGTGGAGCAACTCGGAAGTGGTGGGGAAACTTGACAGGGGAACCTTGTCAAAAGCACATCGCGAACTCTTGGCCTCTTTGGGGACCAGATCGTCAAGAACATATGTATCGCGCGCTGGTGTGAAGAGATTTGTTGGGTCCCGATTCTTGAAATCGACACAGTCGGGGTCTTGGAGAAATGTTGATCGAATTCTCACTGCATGCCTATTCATGCCTTACCATACTCTGCATGTATAGATCATTCCCATGTTCCCTTTGTCGCCCAGGACTTACCCTCCGAGATTTGGGCTCTTCCTTGTCCGCTTGCATGAAGATTTATGCAGGTCGCGGGAAATTCATTTGCCCCATCCAAATGTTCAGACAGAAACAGCTGAAAAGCTTTTCTTCCTCATGGACTGGGGTGACCTGTGGGAGGATGCCAGCGCCATTGAGGTCTTGTGTTGGTTGCGTGGCAACCGGCACCTTGACTTAGGTGAATGGAGGGAACTGTTCCCTCTCACGCTGTAGCTTAGCAGCGGGAGGGGTTTCTTGTGTCTGCCGACTCATTTGCAGGGTGTTGGCAAGGAAATTAAACCTTCTCGAGAAGGTGACTTGGTGTAATTCGTATCGATAGTCTTGGTGGGACCTGGAACCAAAGGTCTGCTGCTGATCAAAAAAGGATGGTTCACCTGTGGGACTTCATTCTTCCAGTCTCTGGGAGAACTCACAACCATGTACTGTTGAGCAACTGCTGGTCCCCAAGACTTATGAGACCCCACTAGTGTAATCAATATGTTTTCTAATCCCCAATGTTCTTTCATCAAATCGGACATAGCAATTTTATGAGAGAAACACCCGTATACAAAAATACGTATGAAATACGTATGGAATACGTATTCCATACGTATTCTGTACGTACCCCAAAGTGTACCCGTACAAGGGGCGTACTTATCCGTAAAAGGGCGTATTTTTCCGTACTAAAACCCGTACAAAATACGTATTTTCAATGGTTTTTGAGTGTTCCGTGAATATCGTGTTTTTGAACGGTTTCAACCGGTGCCGCCCAGACTTCAACATGATTCAGTCCTGTTTTCTTTTGCTCAAGCGCTTTTTGGGAAGACACCTGCACAGCGGTGTTGACTTTGGGCCTTGAAGTCTGTTTTAATGAGCAGGCGGGGGGAGAACGTTGCCCTCAAGGCAATGGAGTTGCAGCCAACTCGGGGATGGTAACAACCACATGTTGAAAGTTAAGAAAGAAGCCGAGAGAGAAGAGGATCTCCAACGTAAAATCCAGGACCACAACCAGTTCTTCTTGTTGCTGTTCATTGTGTTCTTCCTTGATTAATCTTTGTTCTCTTCTAGGTGGTTGACCCTTCAAGCGTTTGTAGGAGTATGAAGCGGAAATCGATGCCTTGAAGAAGGTGGCTTTATGAAAGAATAGAAGAGTTTCTGCATATACTGTGCTGTAAAACCTTCCTTTGCCTTCGACTGTTTGCAAGGCGGCATATGAAGCTGAGACCCTACCGGTATCCTGACAGCACGTACTTAAGGCTACACTGTGACCTCCCCAAGGCTCTTTTTGTGTTTTCACTACATGACCCAAGGCTGATGGAGAAGAAGCTGTGGTTGCAAAACCCAAACGTCGCGTGAAACCAACTGCTGCAAAAGCCAAGGCTGCAGCTAAGGTTACTGAACAAGATACCCCCATGAAGGAAAACAAACGATGCAGCAAACCACCCCCTGTGGATCCGGAGGCAACACCCGAAGTCCCCCCGTCGGAGCCGGCAAAACGTGTTCGGGGCAAGAGTTCCGAAACTGGTGAAGCGCTCGTCAAAGCTTTGCAGGAGGTGGGAGTGGTGTACATTGTGTTGTTATGTGTGTACTTATCTTTTCAATCCTGGACTTCACTCCTTTGGTTTTTACACCAGCCAATAGAGAAAACATATGTTTGTTTGGGAGGCAAATGCGAAGCTGCAGAAGCAAATGGCGGCTATGCAACATCAGTTGGACCAGAAGACTCCAGCATCGACACCTGTTGTCACACCAAGGCCGACTCGTCCGCCTCCATCCCCAGCCTCTCATCCCAGGAGGAAAGCGCTGCGGAAACCCGCCAACGAAGAACCTGTGGAACCGGAGGGGGGGTGATGAAGGGTCGGGGCCTGGATCAGATCAAGAGCCTTCACTCGCTGCTAAGAACAATAGATTGCGAAGGTTGTGTGAGAAAAAACCTTCTGGAAAGATCAACGTCCCCCAACACATTCACGATGCATGGGCTGCTGGTGGGCACTCTCGTGAACAGCTGTTGGAAGCCTTGGAAGAAGCCAACTGGAATAAGGACATGGTTTCTATGCATGGGTGTTCTTTTGTGAAGATTGGGTACCCTCCTTCCATCCTTATTGTGCAGGGTTTGGCGCTAGGACCTGTTCGTCAAAAAGGTCACCAAGTCCTTTGAAAAGACAAGCAAGACTTCATCTAAGAGGAAAAGGCGTTGGCATACCAAAGAATCTATGGCAAGCCAACTGAAATGGACCAAGCTCCTAGTCCACATTATGAGGATTCCTTGTTAGTTCAAAGTCTTTCAATATCCTTTCATGTCTCTCTACTTCACAAGTCCCATGCCGGCCTGAGGAGCTACATCGCCAGCGTTGTGAAGTACTGCGAGCGGAAGGGCAATGAAAAGTTGGTGAAGAAACTAGTTTGATCTAACCTGATAAACAATATAAATCTTTATAATTGGTCTTGTTTTCCTTCACTTCTGATTCCCCTCCCTTCCTGTCTTGAGGAAGGACAAATACAACCGCAAGGTCATGCGCTACAGTGTTGAAGTGTCAGATGGCTCGGAGAGTGAGGAGGAAGAGGTCGAACGGGAAGTGCAAGAGGATGTTGAGGCTCGTTTTTTAAAGGGCAAAATTTGACAGGTCGTAAGTTAAACCATGCAATATCTTCCTCAAGAGTGATTTTTTCAACCCGAACTCCTTGCCTGTACAACGCCCCATAACACATGTTCTAGCGCTTTCTTGAAGGAGGGCAAGAAGCCGGTTGCCTTCAAGAGACTTGGAAAATCGAAACCTGACTTGGATGACGGAGACAGCTCTGACTCGGGCAAAGAGAATCGTGCGAAAGAAGCAAATGGACCAAAGGAGGACTTATGTTTCGTAGACTAGGGGATGCAAGTTGCCAACTGCATAACAGGGGTTTTTTTGAATGCCTTTGCAGTTCCAGGAATATAACAACTTCAAGAAATTTGGGGAGTCATTGCTCAGCAAGAGTGGAAAGCTCACTGACCTCATCAGTACGCTTGAAAGTGCCGTTGACGGGAAGTCGGACTCCAGCCCAGACTTCAAACGAGCCCAAAAGCCTAGACCTTACAAGTACTTCTTTTGCAGATCATATATTCCAGGAAAAAGGTATGTGAGCTATAGTATCATGATATATTACTCGATCAACCTCCCACGTCCCGCCGGCGCGGTCCAGGTCGATTGAAGGACTTGATGCAGCCTGCAATATCCTGAGCAGCGAGTACGAGAAGGTACAAACCGTGAAGGCGGAGGTGTCGGCTCTTGCGAGCAAAAAGAAGATTGATTCAGCCACGGAAACCATGTGGTGAACTTAAACTGTTGGAGGGGTTTCAAAGTGATCAGCCTTCGTGGTAGTTTCATCGTGACCTCCCAAAATCCCAGGCTTTTGCAAAAGGTGGATGATCAAATCAAAGCGACCACCGTTGCGTGCCATGATTGAAATATATTGAAATCGATTGGTACCCTTTTACAAGTTGAACTGGGGAAAACTTGCATTGACCGTGTGGACTTCTGTTGGTTAGGTGCTCAAAGGTGACGTCCGCTGAGAATATGGCTAAGTTTCCCAGCTGATTTCCTAGCCTGCCCACAGTCCACACATGTTTATATTCCTTGATGGGCCATGGGTCTTTCCATGAGCCAAGGAATCTCCTCAAGTCTCTTCAGAAAAAGGACAAGGAGGGATGATGTGATGAGGTTTGAGAGCTGTTTCGACTGTGCCTTAGGATTGTGCTTTAAATGCACGGTCATGGCGCAGCAATCTTTTTGGGATAAGGGGATTTGCGACAGTTGGATCAACTGTCTGGACATTCAAACTGGCGTCCAAAAGATGAAAAAAAAGAGTACGTTGCAGATCTTTGCACCGTTTGTGCCAGTATACAGTATACTCAAATGTCAAGACAGCCCTTCCCAGCCAGGTCGTAACCCCAAGAAGAGCGTCCTCCAGCATTGTGCAAAGATGGTGGCAAAGGGGGGGCCAGGATCTCAATGCAATCCTGCATCAATGTCGCAAATCATGCTTTTGGAGCATGACCCTGATGACCCATTACTGTCGTTAAGGCTCATGCGCGTATAGCCCCACGTGGAGGGCAAAAAGGTATGGTGGGTCCATGGACTATATAAAGAGTTCTTTCATGATCACCCAAACTAACAAATATCAAAACCACATATCAAACCGACATTGTAACGTGCAGCCCCTCAGCCATGGATGATGTGATTTTGGAGCTCTTGCACTTCTGCCCATCTACCGGAAAGAGGAAATCAACTATTGCCGAGAACACTGCAAAACAAGACAAGAAACCCAAGCACCCTGTCTGCAAGGAACCAACAAGCGAAAATTTTCCCAACAACTATTGATTCAACTCTTTCCTCAACCTCACTGGTCCAGGTTGAAGAACGATGAAGAGTGGGTGAACGAGTATACAGACTACTTCGAAAGGGCTGCGTGTCCAACAGTCCTGAGTCAATCCATGGCTGAGTCGAATGTCGCTCATCTGATCCTAGTGCTGTTTTGATGTATGGTGTTGGTGATGTTGCAACCTTGCTGAACAAGTGATGTCCTACAAGATTCTACCAAGGATGGGAATATTCTTCCTCTGTCTGAGATTGGTGCTGTCTTCAAAGCTGATGGGTTTGATTGGTCTTCTGTGAAGCCGTACAACCTTTTGCACCGCTGCTATGTCCCAGACAGCGCCACCTCTGGCAAATTGCTGGCTCATGCTAAGGAACAAGTGTCAGTGCTAAGGGAGAAAATCGGGATAAGGGTCTGTGTGTTCAAGATCGGGATTACGACCAACCCCCCCAATGCGGTTCTGTAGCTACCTAGAAAACAACTATGAGTGCATGTGGGTCGTTGCAGAGTGCAAGAGTTTGGACAAAATTAATATGCTCGAAGCAGCCCTTGTGTCCCATTTTGAAAAGCATGTTGGCTGCCGGAACAGTCCCGGAACTGGGGGTGAAGGAGGATTGAACAAACGCGTGTCTCTTCAACCTCCATATTTTGCATATGTGGCTGCAGCTAGAGCAGACCAGCCACGCTGGGTAGGCTAATTAGATTTGACCTTCAGCTTGATCGCCTTCCGAGCAAGCGTTCAAAATGTGTCATGACACTCTGTTTGCGCACTTCAACTTTTCAGTTTTGTTTTTACTGCTCGAGATGCATGGGACGGCTGAGGCCCCAGCTTCGCACATTTTGGAGTTTGTCAAGGCGGAGGTTTCTGAGAACCAGTCGGGATGCTGTAATGCAATGAAAGACTTTGCACAGGGTTCGCTAAAGCATGCAGAAGATGCATGCCACAGAGTCTTTAACAAACATGGACTGACAGCGCCTGTCACAATTGAGAAACTCAATCTGGGTGGGGAGCTGAAAGCGTTTCCCTTTTTGAAGTTTAGTAGTTGGGCAACTTTTTTGCTAGATTCAGACGTGCTCCACAGACAAATGTGTGGATGCAAGACTTTTGAATCGATGAAGCATGTCCTTTCAGAGTATTGGGCACGATTTAGGCTGCTGCACCCCGAGCATGAAGTTTTTGAGCTAGCCGACAACCAAGAGATCCAGCTGGCGACAACCATACCAGTGTATTCTCACACTGACGAGGGACGGTCCTTCAAGCATCAGCCGTTCTACATTCTCTCAACACACTCGGCAATAGGTCGAGGGACTCAGGAGTACATTGCCAAAGGCAAGCACTTGGTTCCAGTGAGAAGGCGACAGATGGGCCTGAACTTTGTGGGGAACACCTGGAGTTCAAACTTCATGTCTGCAGGCATTCTTCGGGAGGCGCTCAACCAGACTCCAGGAGCCCTTGAGAAGATTCTAGGCCACTATGCTGATGACATGTCAATGCTCGCAAGGACAGGATTGGTGAGCAAGACTGGCGAGAAGGTCTTCTTTCTCCATGTCGCAACCAAGGGAGACCTACCTGCCCTTTGCAAGGTTGGAGGATTCAAGCGGACGCACTCACATGTTCCGCGTCAGCCAAGCTCAAAGCGGGCCTGTCTTGGAATCTGTCACATGTGCCTTGGTGGCCAAGAAGCGTCAGCAGATGACCAGGGCCCGCATCAGAGCTTTCCTTTTGAGGATACATCATTGAGGCCATCATGGGGGCCTACGGTGAACCAAGTCCCACCGTGGGATGCAGAGCCAGTGATTCTGCGGGGACTTCCTATGGTTGTGGCTGAAAAGCCATCCTTCTTTGTCACCGACATTTGGCACAATCTGCATTTGGGACTGGCCAAGCACTTCTTTGCTTCAAGCATCGTATCGATTATCGAGAAGCAGGTCGACCCAGTTCCCTGCAACTCCGTGGATGCAGCCTTTCAGTTCTTTTCAGAGGACTTTGTTTCCTTCTGCAAGGGGAGGAAAATGACACCCTTCATGGATGAGATCTCGCGGGAGACGATGTCTTTCCCATATGCGAAGGCATGCCCAGTGGGTCGATGGTCAAAGGGATTGGTGGCTACGCAGTTCCTGCTGTACCTGGCTGACTTTTGTGGGCGACATGTCACAGGTCACAGTGATGATGAGCTTCTCTTGGCAATAGCACCCAAGAGTTTATAGTAATGTTTGTGTTCCCCAGGGTTTTCTTTTCCTGTGTTTTTTTTGTGTTTTGATGATGAGTTGAAACTTTGGTTGCTTGAAGCAAACCTCAGGCCAGAGGAGCAAATGCTGTCAATGCTGCGATGGCATTCATGTACGCCAGCGGGTACTGGCTTCCGAGTCACCTGGGACGGCAGCTGGCTTTCTTGTTGATGTGCTTTCTGCAGGACTACTCAAAGTGTGCGGAGATCACCCTCAACAGTGGCTTGAATCGGTTCGCCATGGTACCCAAAGTTCATTTCATTCACCACGCAGCCTGGCGTCTTTTGAGCGAAGCTGGCCGATCTCCCTGGTGCATCTCACCAATGGGTGAGTCAGTTCAAATGCAGGAAGACTTCATTGGAAAGCCTTGCAGGCTTTCCAGAAGAGTTAGCAGCAGAAAGGTGCACCTAAGGTGTGTCCAGCGGTGCCTTGTGAATGCTTGGGCAGCGCTTGAGGCTGCAAAAACGGATGACTGTGGTTTGCAGGATTAATTCATATCGTTGATTTGGGTGATTTAAGTCAACACCTCTCTCTGTTGCCACAGAAGATTGTCTGTGGAACTTTGCCCCTCTCGCTGTTACCACAGAAGATTGTCTGTGGGATTTAATTTGGCACCTCTCACTGTTACCACAGAAGAGCGTCTGTGGTTGGAAGGAAAAAGAAACGAGTGTATGAGTTTTATCTTATTATGAAATTCTTCTAGATTCCACCCTTTTCAGCTACATGTGCAGCATTCTTAGGCGCTGTTTGGGACATGTTGGGACGGTGGATGGGTGCGGATGAGCCGGAATTGCGGATTTCAGTGCGTGGTGATCTTCAAACAACAAGTTCATTGAGATTCATAAAATCACCAAAAAACATGAAGGGGCGTACTTTTTTACAAGGGGCGTACTTTTGTGAAAGGGGCGTATCTTGGATTGAAAGTAGGTAGGGTCATGTTTCTGAAGGACAAGTGAGACCCAGGTATACATACATAAATTGTTTGCTCAATTTGATTAAAACTCAATACATATTAAATACACTTAAGAGTATGTTTCTATATATGTGTAAAAGAGTAACTAGTTCATATATTTTTGTTAGTACTTTTGAACATTTATGTATCTTAAATGTTATCAATAATTTGTTGATAATGCTACCACTCAGGTAGCACTTGGAGGCTTTCTAACTGTTGTCTTAGAAAGCTTCACCCAAGGCTTCAAAAGGTATCCTTTTTCAAGGATGCCTTCTTTGCATCATCCTTTTTCAAGGGGTTTCCTTTTTCAACTTCCTGCACATGGCTTTTTCAAGACATCCAGTGCTGCCAGTGCTGCCTTCATGCTTTGGAGGTTCATGCATTTTTCGCTTCCTGCCCTGCGGGGAGACAGCAACCATAGCTCGTCACCATAGCTTGCCCCCCTTTGAAAGGGCCCTTCTTCACCTTGCTGCTAGCAGTTGCCATGGTTACCTTTTTCAAGGTGTCTTTGCTGCTGCCAGAGGTCTCCTTGCTGCATCCACCTGCCTGTGGCCCCAGCTTTTCTCAAAGGCTTGTCGGCACCAGGCAGCTGCCTCAGCTGACTCAGTTCAATCAGTTTCTCAAAGGCTTCAGGGAGTTGAACTCCTGAGCAGTCAGGACAACACCGGGCGTCTTCCTTGCAAGCTATCTGACATGCTGGAGCAGTCAGGACCCACTCGCTCTGCCCTGAGGTTGACAAACACAGCTCCATTGCAGGGGGTTTTGTGTTTTAGCTCAGGCTTCTCAGCGGTGAGACGCAGCATTGCAGCCTTCAGTCCTTGAACATGGATCTCAGCTGATCCCTCTAGCTCCACCAACACATCCATCAGGGGCCGCATTTGGTAGACCTTTGGGGTTGACGGCACAGTTTCTGCTATTTCCTGCTCATACCCCTTCATCTTGGTGGTCACAAAGGGCCTTATAGCAAACCTTGGTCTATCACAAAGGGCCTTATAGCAAACCTTGGTCTATCACAATTTTGCAAAAATGCCTGGCCCTCCTCTGCCAGACATGCCTTTGTTTCAAGGCTGTGGGCTTGCCTTTTCCAAGGGTATATGCTTTAAACACAACAACTACTGTTGCTCCAAGCAACATGCACATCCCAAAAGCAATAAATGGAAGCCCAACATTTGATGTCCAAAAGTAAACTGAAAATCATATTTACTCATTTTTATCATTGATATGGCCGATATGGCCCACAAATATCAAACACAATTCAATCGAATCAATATGTTCAATCAAATCAAAATCCATCGCCGAGCGTTTGTTGCCCATGGCGCGGCGCAGTCCAGCCATTGATGATGAAATGTTGTTTCGAGGACTTCGTGAAGGACAAGTCCAAGCAGAAACTGTGGTTACAGACCAAGTCCAGTTCAACAGAACACCTACTTTCTTGGTCGGACGGGACAAAGGGCTCCTCCGCCGGAGGCGGGTCACATCTATTTCAACTTCAACGATGCAATGCTATGCAAGTGAAATAGGAAGTATAGAGGAGGAATGAGAAGGGCGCAGGCCAGTTTTTTTGTTTTCTTTAGGCCGTGTATCATTAGGCACTGTCGTCGACGCCAGGCGGAGACCAACACGATGTCGAATCAACTTCTGGACGTAACCTAGTCTAGTCCTGCAGGGTGCCAATACCCACTTTCCGTTGGCATGGGTCTCGAGTCTCTGGCAGACCTCGACATCACGAGGCAGACCACTGAGTCTGAAGTGGTGAGCGTAGCGTATTCTCTCAACCAAGAAAGAATACCAGCGTTTACAGCTTTGGGAACAGCTCCTCGAACGACCCATGAACTTGGTCATTCGGACAACCAAGCGACAATACTTGTCGTGAAGAAAGGCTTCTCTCCGAAACTGCGCCACATCAGTCGCACGCGCAAAGTAGAGCTCTTTCTTCGTTCAAGGAATGTTTAGATGACCCCTCGATAGAGATTCAGTATGTCGACGCGACGGAGCAGTCTTCGGACATATTCAGAAATGCCATCTATATAATATCCTTTAAAACCTTTCTGAGGTGGAATACTGAATGTTCATTTCGGACATGGTCCGCAGAAATGGGCGAAGACGCTTTGTTTGCCCGGACACTTCGCACGGAGAAAACGCCCTTCGCACGGACCGAAGCGCCCTTCTTTGGTCGGTCTGACTTGGTGACCCAAGTGAATGTAGCCATATATACCCTCAGGTCGACTTGGACTTGAGGGTATACTCAATCTAGATCGAATTGGACTTCAGTGAAGATACCCACCCTCAGTGAATGTTTGGCTTATTGGTCACGCAGGTCACTTGTCGACTGGAGGGTTGACCAAATCTTCAACCCAGGTCAACCACCCCGGCCCTAAGCACATCAGTCATGTCTGGGACTGATACACATCCCTGGACCATCCATCTGGGATCTCCAAATAGACTATGGTAAGTTGACCTCCGCAGCGGTAGTCTATTCTTTTTATTTTTTGTAGAGTCAACCAAGGTGCCCATGCCACGGCCCACAACCACATGTAGAGTCACATGATGCTGATGACATGTCAGCAAACCAAAAGGAGTCGTAGAGGTGCAAACCCTCGAGTAGACTCGCATCGTCGCATCGTCCCGTGCGAGCCTTTGGTTTTTTTCGATGGGCAAGGATGTGTATACATTGTAGGCGTGTTGTTATTACATGAAACAATCCGTAAGCAAGAACATGCCAAGGGGTTTTGGATGTCGGCCTGCAACCAAACCATCATCATCCAGCAGGGCGATAAACTCGGATAGACCCAATCAAAGCATCATGCCGGAATCAACAAAATGCATGGCCCAATGCATCATCGCCTCTATACACCTCCAGGAGGATACCTCCAAAACCCTCCAAAACCCAGGTTTGCGGAAGATGACACACGAGTCGCGTGGAAGCACGCCCGTGGCCTAAAGCGTCCGCGTCGCGATGAGAGACCTGAGACGATGATCGGTTTGGGGTCGCAACCAAGCGGTCCAAGTGCCCCAAAGAACCTGGTGTTTTTTGTTCGTATCCAAGTGCATGTGTTTTCCAAAACCAAAGGGTCAATCAGAAACCTAGATAGATTGGAGATTTGCATAGCGATTTGCATAGCGATGTCTGGTGGAGCGCCATTTAGCAATTGGGCATTGTTGTTGATGTTCTGGTTGATGTCGGGATGTGTGTAGCATCTTGTGGCACTTTGTCGCAGGAATCGCAAGACCAATGCATTGTGATTGGGGATGATTGGGGGGCAATGCTCATTTGAGGAGGGACATGGAGGGACCACACCTTGCATCACAAGGAAGCACGAATTTGTTTGTGTGATGCAATTTTTTGTCTCACACTTTCATGTTGTATCAGCACACCGTGGCAACTTTGGGACATGAATCATGGGTTGTCTCAAAAGCGTGATGTTTGTGTTCAGAGTGCTTTGGTTTTGTTTTGAATCTGTAGCATGCATAGAAAAAAAACATGCGCTAGACCTTCAGAATGTTGGTGCCTTAGTTCGGATGCGCTAGACCAAAGTTCCGACTCATTGATTTGGACGATTTCACTCACCCAAGTCGTATGGACCTAGTCGTTCACCTCGTCATTCAAGTCAGATGAATTCTAGACGATTTTGGACCCCTTCCGCGCACGCGGTCCATCCGGTTATCCTTGTTTCTTGTGCTGGTCGACATGAGGCAGGAACATGCTTTGCGAGTACATGAGTCCGCAGGCGGCGAGTACATGAGCGAGTCGAGTGGAGAACGATTTGTGAGTCTTCTCGACGAGTCCGTCCGACGAGTCTGTCCAGTGAAGAGGAGCTTGTTTGCTTCCCAATTTCATGGCTGTTGGGTCACCCGGAACCTGGACCATACTGCATAGGGTGACCATGTCTGTCAGTCTCTTAGTGGACAAACCGGGTCCCCCTGTGCCATGACCCATGCCACTTTGATCCCTGCAGAAGAGATGTCATTCCCAGACACTCCATGTATGCCATATGCCTACATTGGGGTGGTTTGAAGGGTCAATGTAGGTATGTATGGCATACATGGAGTGTCTGGGATTGTACCCTGTTTTGTATCGCAGGACTTAGGTCGAGGGCAGAGTTCCTCGTTTTAGTATCCATGTATCCGTGCAGTTGCGACGGTTTTTTTTTTGAGTGAGTAGGTCCATGCTGTAACGAATGCTGGTTGATATGCGTTCTTTTCCAGAACTGTCAGAATCCCAAAACCTGGGGAATATGTGGTTTGTTGTTTCCCAGCTTCCTGGACAGCGAATCAAAGGTATGGACGAGCGAATTGTCAGACTTTTAAGCCCATGAACATGACTGATTGATGGTAACTCTTTCATCCAAGGTAAACCAATCCCGGTCTTGTTTGCACGGCAGAATGTTGGCTTACTTTGCATCCATCGCCTCAAGAAGCAGGAATGCTGTACAGTTGGAAGATCTAGGTATACATGGATAATATAGTCGACTGGACTACTCCCTGAGAGGTGTTTCCTGGTTTTTGCTGATCGAGCTAACTTTTGGGCGGAAGATGGATCTGCCTTTCTTTTGCAGTTCCGGGATGCACATCACTTAAGCCTCACATCACGAATCGATTCACCCCCATGGACATGAGTTTGTTTGACTGATTGATGTGAATGTGTTGTTCCAGCCAGTCACATCCGGAAGAATTTGCGCAACATGTTGTTTTGAGGGTCAAACGACTTAGAATTATGCTAAACTTATTGCCCTTTCACTGGAAGTAGTGTACACAAAGTCAGAGTAGCTTAACGGTGAACAATTATCACTATTTTGGGGAAAGGCCTATACTAACCATCATCATCCACTGTTACAGGGAATGGGATACATGTAAGATTTCGGTAATTTTTTTGGTGCCTGTTGTGCGACTCCTATTGCAGGCAAGCTTGAGGTACCATTGCAGGCTGGGGCGTTGGTTCAAAAACCGGGGCGTTCACTCGCGGGTCAGAGGGAGAGCAAGGTTTTGGTACCGTTGAATGTGGAGACAGTGGTTTTGATTCGACACCAATGGTACCAATGCTCTTGATTGAAACCACAGATTGAAAAATGCTGCAACAAAAGTGGCAGAAACCACGGTATTGGAGCCATCACACGTTCCTTGCCCCACATCTATAGGGCAAGCAGCATTTTTGGGGCCACCAGTTAGGGCGGTGTTTGCTTGGAAGTTGCAAGCCTGGTCGCCTGGTAGATCAACATTTATACATTGGACCCGTTCGTAGATAGACATTGACCAATTTTGTCCGTTTCTTTGTCCCAGCAAAACCCAGATCTGGATTGAACATCAAGAGTGACAGATCATCCCAACAAAATGCAGGAATATCATGCTCAACCCTGACCCAAACTCAAGAGAGAAGACAGAAACACCATATCCGGGAGTCACAAAGAACTTGAGTGACCTCTATTTTGAACCACTCACCAACCACCCACACATATCAGAGACATATCAAACAAATTCAACAAAAGTTATGGTTGCTTCGAATCAATACAGGGTCCATCCTGAGCTCAGCGGATCAGCAGATCAGCGGGCTTTGTCATCTCGGGGGGGTGGAAAGACTCCGACTCCGACGCAAGCGCAGTACCCGGCCGACACCGTGGCCGACGTGCCTGATTCTTTCCTGTCAGGAGCAGTGCATCCTGTCCCCTACGTTCATCGTCCTAAACAGGGGATGTGGCAGATGGAATGAGGAACTTGTTGATGTTTGGTCAACCAAGTCGACATACATCAGAGTTTGTTATGGAATATCGTGAATACATGGAATTTCTTTCTCGATTTCCGTTTGATTATAGAGGAATTTCTTATGGATGGTTACAGGGTTGACCGCCAAGTCGACACGGCAAAGCAGTCGGTGACGACACACATCAAGTCCACACAGCGTTCCCCACGGGATGCACGACGCCCCGTTCCGGTAGGGTCTTCGAAGCCCGGTGGATTTACGCCTGGCGTTGCATGAGGCACGGAGTTAAAGCGCTGAACACGTGCTTTTTGTTATATGAGATGATGTGTTGTATAAATGATCAAATGGGATTTGGGGCGCACTGGAGTTGATCTTGATGTGAAGTCTGAGCGTTCCGAGAGGTTTCGATCGGGTCTTTGATTCAGATCTCGAGTTCGGAGTTCATCAAGTTCAATACCTGGATCTTACAACCGACTTGCTGCCAGACCTGCCTGGTTTTATGGGATGAAAAGGCGTAAATGTCACATAGCTGGAAGATCTATGGGCATAAAGCCCCCAGAGTCGCTTGGAACTTTGGAGCAACGGCGCCGGCCTGCTCGGCCAAAGGTCATCCCAACGCGTGCGGAGTTTGACCACTGCTTTGCAGGACCCTACAGAGGTTAAGTGACCTGAACTAGGACCCTACAGGGGTACCGAACTAGGATGGTCGAACTATAGGGTTCTTCAACCTCTGCTGGCGACCCCATGGTGGGTGCCAGCAAATTCTTTTGAGTACCCAGATGTACTCAGTCTCGGGATGGTCTTCTCAGAGTATTTGATTTCGGGAACCTGAATCCTTCACTGGGACAAAACATCGTCTTTTTGGATTTTTTTAGGGGTCTTGTATGGGGTGTTGGTTTTCCCCCAATTTAACAGGTAAACAATTTGGTTAACCTCTGCGATATCTGGCTCGAGAGTCAGGTTTAGGACGAACGGCGCGTTTGCGGCGCACACGCTGCGACAATCGCGATGCCGCTCGCAGGCCATCGACGACCATGGAAAGAGAAAATACTACTTGGAGGCCCAAGCCTCGAGTGACCCGAGCCTCGAGTCGAGTTGGTGAAAGTCCGCAGTCGAGTTTCACAGCATGACGCCGCTGTTTGTTGTTGTTTGCTTATATCCCGAGGCCTAGGCCTCCCAGTACCTTCTGTGAAGGTACTTGAAGGTGTAGGGCAAATGATATTGTAATACATACACGTGTGTTAGTACGTGTGGGGACTAGAACCTCTAGAACAAGTGGATGATGGCTGTCTTTGCGACCAGTCATGACGATCTTCCACTGGTCGGTCTTCCGTGCTCTTCGGTGGGACCGCTGGTGTTTCCTTTCGTTCGGTGCCGTTCGGTTTACCACCGAAGGGCTCCCCAAACAGGCTGTTCATCGGAGAATCCTTCTGCGTCATTTATTCATACCCTAGGGCTCCAAGTACCTGCTCAGAAGGTATTTGGACCCTCTAAACCCACCCCAGTCCCACCTTCTTAGAAGGTACTTACTTGGAGCCCTAGGGATACCTATTAGCATACATTTGTACTCCCCAACATTTGCTAAGTAGAATTTGTCTTGATTTGGTCATATCCCATTTTATAGGGTAATTGAACCCTATGCTTCCAACAAGTGATTTAATTTAAGGGTCTTTACCGAACCAACCATATACTCTGGATTTTACACTACGAAAAACTGCTTGTTCCCATCTTTCAAGATCGTCTCGGAAGGGGCACGGGTGAAATCAGCTCGTCCACGTACGTACTCGCAGCTCCCATCCCATCCCATCCCATCCCATGGGTCTGAAAGGACAGCGAAACGTGACCGCAGGTGAGCAATGCGCCCAAGCCTTAGACACGTGGGTCAGTCGTGCATGGGTCAGTCGTGGTAGGTATCAGGTATAAATACTATACATCGATTTTGGGGCATCTTCCCTACACATTCTTAGTCGTACCTCCTCAGAAGGTATTTTAACCCTCCAAACCCACCCCAAACACCTTCTCAGAAGGTACGACTGGAGGCCTAGGGCTTTGGAGATGGCTGGAGTCAAAATCAGTTGAAACCTGGTTGTTCCAAACCCTTGTAGCTTGAGCTATGCTTGACCTGCCTGGTAGTTTGCTGCTCATTTTCCGTCGTCAACCCGCGTCCCCCCGGTTTTGACCCACAGCCCACAGCCAGATAATTTTATACCTGGAGTCTCAGTTGCTTCCTCAGAACATGGGTGCAAGATGGTACAAGTACCAGGGGTCACATGTGGGGGTGCCGAACTTGGAGGATAGGGGTGCCCAGCTACTCCACTCACTGGATGGGACGAGCCAAACCACCCCGTCTTGTGATCGGAGTCACGGTCCCAGAATTCAGAGATGGGAATGGGCCGTTCAACCTGGAGGCCCTGGTCCACATACCCAGACCGACCGCTGGGACTGCCAGGACGGACTGCCGAGAAACGGCCAGGGGTGGTCCTAGGGGGGTCTGTCTGGGGCGGTAGTCCGCCCTGGCAGTCCCAGCTAGGTCGTGTATGGGATAGGTAGGTCCCAAACCTTCCAGGGTCGCGCGACTGGTGTTCGACGTTTAGCTCGACCCTTTGATTTCGTTTGTCCATCAATATGCGAGGCGCAGCTAGCAGTGGCCATTCACCCAACCCTAGCCTTGAAAGACCATTAAAAGAATGGGAACGACCTGTTGGTGTAGTGCAAACATCCTTAGTAAACCAATTGCTCTTCGGGATGAAGAAGACCACTAAAAACGATGCTTGGCCACGAATCCGCAGAGAGAACTATGATCTCTTGAGGCACCCAACTCGTAACAGGACACCAGCCACCCCGGCCGTTGAGCTACCGTTGGACCGCTGGTGTGACCGATCTGACCGTCTGAGGCGAGCGGGGTAGGGCTGCCCAGTGTTGCACTGGTGGACGAGTCCAGCGAGTGTTGCTGGAGTGTTCGGTGTCAGTGTGGGACTTGTGTACCAACGTTATAATCATGTAAGTCATGTGGTTGAAAGTGCTTGTAATATCTGTTTTCCATGGTGCAAGCTGAAGACTTTGGGCCCCTTGACACAGTCCCAAATGGGACCCAAATGGTCTGAGTATTCACTTCTTGGAAGAGACGAACCGTCGGACAGTCGTTACCTGAACCCCACAGATTTCCACACTCTGACACTTGTATTCAGTGACTCAGTTCCCACGTTGAGAAG
>CAXAMN010022918.1:191822-212459 GCA_963970005.1 Durusdinium trenchii | reverse complement strand
CTGCCGAAGTTGGTTGAGAACCCTTTGTCCAGGGGTGGACACACACACACACACACACGGGACAAACGCACGTGAGGGAGATTTGATGGACGAAGTCGTGGCCCAGCATTTGAGAGAGTAATTTGAGAGAGTTGATCCCGAGGAACCCCCCAGGGTGGAGTTTTTGTTGGAGTTATCTCAGATATCTCCCAATCTTTTCAGTCGGGAGCAGCCTCAAATGAACCCGTCCCAGACACTCCATGTTGCTTTCGGTATATTTGTCCAATCGAATGGTTTATGTGGGGTGAATCTATACCGGGACCTTCCGTTTGCCCGTTGGCTTGGACACCCCGAATCACCACCAAGAGGCTATCAAGAAGACTCCTCATTACAGTATAAGCTCCGAATCCCTGGTTTCGTCCCGTCGACCATCGACCATCGACCGGTCGAATGGGGAGAGTTCACGCGTTCACTGACCGACCGAAGGAATGGGGTTCGTCGCCCCTTCCAACACACCCGACCTCCGGTTGGTGGACGATTCGTCGCTCACTGGACCTATACATGGAGTCACGGTCATTTACGGAGTACCCAGACGCGACCCATGGGACTGCCGAGCACTTGGGGTGGTGCCAGAGGGGTCAATGTAGGCATATATTCCATACATGGAGTGTATGGGGTATATTTAGGGTCTGTCCGTTCTGACCTGTAACAGTCAGTAAACAACTAAACTGATTGCCCTTTCACCGGAAGTAGTGTACACAAAGTCAGAGTAGCTTAACGGTAAACAAGCAAATCATCATTTTGGAACTGTCGGCCTGCAACTGAACCATCATCATCCACTGGTCGGCCCAGGTAGACTCGGATAGACCCAATACCTATATGACTGACCCTGTAATATGGAGTGACGCCTACATGGACCTATGGAGTTTACGGACCTACCTGCATATTATCAGTCCCAGACACGACCTGTTTGTGACTGGCATATGCTCCATACATTGACCCCTAAAAACAACCACCCCAATGCAAATATGCCAGTCCCACTAGTCGTATCTGGGAGTGACGCAGTACCTTTTCAGGTCAGTCGGGTCATATGCCAGTCCCATGGAGTGGTAACACATGTCGTGGTCACAAGCGACAGACACACGAGTGTCCCGCGACCTTTTCGTCGCCCACCAAGCCGTGGAAGAAGTCTGGGCCTCCGGCGCGGGGGGGTTTGAGGCGGCGTTCACCGAGCGTTGAAGAAGGTTTGGATGGTTGTTTCGCTTCAAAGAGCTATGATGCGGAATCCATACGGTTGTCCAGGAATCCAGACGGTCCGACCAAAATGAAAGTCCGTACTGGTCCCTCAAAACCTGGTCCGTGTGGTTGGCATACGAATGACCTGGGGTATCCATCCGACTGGAAGCTGTACCTCCGTTGGGTTGGTTGACCTGGGGGTCAATTGATCCGCATTCCAGTCCTATGGAGTGTCTACGCCCTAGACTTCCAAGACCATTAAAAAAAATGGTTGACCTGGTTTTTGGTAGTCTAAAATCCTTAGTTGATTCGGTAAAGCCTATTAAATTAATGGTGGGCCAGGAAGCCTAGGGTACGAGTGTTGGGGATTTGTTTGACATTGAGCCTTGTTGCCCTACACCGACCCGTCGTTCCGAAACTCAGGTTCGGTAGCTCCTGGACCCGAGTGGCTGGCACCCGGGCCCCGGTCGTCCCACCGTACCTCAGGTTCGGTACGACTGGTTCGGCCAAACGGGTTGTTCATTTCACCAGTTCCAAAAGGCTGGTCATTTTGGGAAGAAACTCCTCTGCGCTGGATCGATGGGGGATTAGCAACACCGCCAGCCTTTTCACCCGCCCCCTAATCCACCCACCGGCCTGGGTTTGCTGAGGCATCAGACGATGTTGTTGTTTTCTGTATGGGTCAATCCCCTAACCTGCGAAATATCTGTTTCCAATGTCATGGACGTCTAATCCAAGTACACCGTCATGTCTCGCCATGTCTCGCCATGCACATCCAGTTGAGGTCACATCCGAAGGACCGACCGAGGGACGTGGGCACTAAGCTACGGAAGAGAGCTGTCAGGGCGTGTTGCTTTGCGCAAGTCCAAAAGGACAGGTTAAACTGGAACTAATGATTCTAATAGCTTGTTACTACTAGTAAGGCACTTGTTACTAGTAGCGATGCACTTGTTCCTATAGTAGCTTCTTGTTACTACTAGCTAAAGGATGCATTTCACCTCCCAACTTCCAAGACCTAATGATTCTAATGCTCATGTTTTTTGAATGCGAGCTTTCACTCTATTTGGTCACGAATTGTTAACGTCCTTTATGTTGAAGCTTCCAGTTCCCGTTTTGCCAAAGCACCTGTTAAACTAGTGCGCTACTAAAGCACCGGTTAACTGGTGTGTTGACCCACTGGGTAGGGTGAAGTTTGTTTTCCCTATGGGAGTTTTATTTGTCCCGGTGCTTTAAGCTGATACAAAGACATGAAGTCCAGTAGTTGTGAAGAATTTGTGGTTTCTCTACGGTCGCACCCGCTACTACAAGTTTCTGGAATGGAAGTGTCCAGGCAGGTGATGACCTGTTGAAGATTGTTGCAAAGATCAGGTTTTCTTCTTTTTTTTTGTCTTGCTCTATTTTAGAATCCTTCTTGGAGACTTTGGGCCCCTTCATTTGAGTGTTATGTAGTGTGATGTACGTGGTGAGTCATGTTTTATTTGAGTGTTCAAGAGGTATATAGCTGGAATCATGCAGATTATAGCCAAACATTGTCCTGCAGGCATGATCACTTGCTCATTTGATGGTATCCTGGCACCCTTCTTTTTCCGGCATGGGGAAGCTGTCCATTTCTGGGCGTATCCATGCGACTTAACTATCATTATCCACTGTTACGGGTATTAGGATAGACCCGAAGCATATGATATGATGATATGTCTATACCAGGACCTGACTTCACAGTTCACCACCTGCAACTGGCAAAAGTCTACTTAAAAGCCTCCAAAACTCGGAGACCTGTTGGTTTCGGTGCTGGTACATGGAGTGCTGGGGAGTGGTAATATATATGGAGGTTGCCCAGCTCGAGCCAGAACCGATTATCGGATCTCGTCCCCGTCCATCTCGGATCTCATCATATCTCATCCACCCAGAGCATCCTTGGAGCCTCCATAGCAGGGGTCGAACCCGCTATATCAGGGGTTCGTAGCCTCAAAGCCAGGGTTTTTTGAGCATTTCGGAGGGTCTGGATCCTCAGGGCGAATTCCCCCATGAATCCGATGAAATCCGAGCATGTGGTGAGATCCCACCTCAGTGCGGCTCAAGTGGTCGCTGAGTGGTTGGCCTACCGCCCGGCTTTTCCCCTGGTCGGGTTGGACCGTGTTTTTCAAGGCAAAGACTGGCGCTGGGGCTCCAAGTATCCTCCTGGCGCCCCGGTCCCACCGAAACGATGCGGTGCGACTGTGATCCCGTTGGATATCCTACCCCAAGAATCCGAGTCCGGGGCTCTCCATGGCAGGGGTCGGACCCGACCTCGAAACGCAGGGGCCGAACCAAACCCTATGTGTTTGAGGGTCCGGATTCTTAGGGTAGGATGGATGATTCCTGAAACTCCACCGCGCATCGTATCTCGACGTGATCGATCCTTTGGGGTCGACCGTGCGCATCATCCGTCGCCTCTTCTGCGATGCATCCGAGTTCGCGCGCGCGCGCGCGGCATGCGTCCGTGTGGAGGACACGTTGGAGTACCGAGGCGCGCCGGGCCGTTGTGGGGACGAAACGGGGAACCCGGGGCCTTTCCGGTTCCGGCTCGGTTTCACAGCGAATGTATGCGTACGGGAAGATCGACCTGGATCGCACCCGCAGGGCGCCAAGTGTGAAGGATGTGTAAACACCTCATGGGGAGCCCCACAAATGAGAGTGGACCGTGGGAGTCCTGCTTTTGAAGAGCTTACTTCCCCAGGGTTCACGTCTAAGCTGCTTCATTGACGTGACAAATCACTGATCCAACGTTACGTCATTTTGTGCACCTTCCGGGAGCAGACACCCACCTCCTTTGACTTGCTGTGGATTTGTCAGGTGTAGCCATGAAATCCTCAGTCGTTGGCTTGTTCCATTTTCTTCGGTCGAGTCTCAACCGTGGTCGAGTCCCAACCGTGGTCACTAGGGCACCACCCCGGTCGCGACCGGCGAACCGGAGGTCTGGAGGTCTGAGGTCCCAACCAGAAAGAAACAGCAAGATGTTACATCAGATATCTCTAGGGCTCCAGTACCTCCTCAGGTTCGGTAGCTCCTGGACCCGACTGGCTGGCACCCACCTGGCCTTCTCAGGTTCGGTACGACTGGAGGCCTATAGGTCCAACTGACCTATACTATCACCGGTAACAGTAAACCATTATTATTTTTGAACAAGGCCTTTACTAACCATCATCATCCACTGTTACAGGTATTAGGATAGACCCAATGTACAGTACAGTTCACTTCCCCTCAAAAAGCCGCAGGTGACTTGGGCTGCCGCAGTCAGAGCCTTCTATCCATCGAGGACTGGGTCACGACGAACACGCGCGATTCTGGTTCAGGCTGACCGTGTTTTAAACCTCAATCTACGGGGTCCTTGATAGTTCAACAGTGCCTAAGAGTTAGCAGCAAATTCGTTTAAACCTTGCCTCGCTTCACAGCTGTTGGTGAACAAGCCGTTGGTTTTCAGCTCAACGTCTTCCCAAGTGGTGATCCTTGTAAACGTGGTGATCCCACGGAGTCGGGCTTGTCGGGCTCCGCCGTGGAGGCGGGTGTAGATGGCAATGCCCCGACTCTCGGATCATGACTCCTCTTGCTCCTAGTATAGTAAGAATGCTACTACCAGGACCCTCCAAGTTCGGTGGTTTTAGAAGCCGAAGTCAGGTGGTGAACCTGGGCACCGCACTTGGAAACACAGGAAGCACCTGTTGGAGGGTCCAGGGAGTAATGCCCTATTGTTACTAGTAGCGATGCCCGGAGCTCCCCTTGCTCCGTTCGTAGTACGGCCAGGAGCCCCTAATTAGTAGCGTCCTTGCTCTGTTCGTAGCGATGCCATTTGCCAAAGACTTACCAAACAGATGGTGCCACATGTAACCATGATTTCAGGGAGTACTATGGGTTCAAATTTCCGTAGGTTCAGGTTGCAGCACATGATGTATCATGATGTTTGGTCAATTTGCAGGGCTCAAGGTGGATGGCCTGGATGCCTCAGGTGTCCTCATCAGGTTGGAGGCCGCTCTTAGGTTGGAGGCCATCGCTAGTGGCGTGTCTTCTCATTTCCTCATTTTCGCTTGAAGGGGTTTCTCATTCCCATACACTCCATGGGACTGCCATATATGCCTATACATGACAGACCCCCCCTGGCACCACCACCCCTGGCCGGAACTCTCGGCAGTCCGTCCTGGCAGTCCCAGACAGGTCGGTCACGTTTGGGCTGTCGCGTTCTCCACACTTCGGTCTTCGGTCATCTCGGTTCCGATGAACGGACGAAGGCCACTGACTGAAGGTCCTGGCCATTGGTTCTTATGAACTTATTAGTGAGATCAGTGCCCCAATGACTGGACTTGGCAAAGGGCAGGAACCGAGATGAACGGACCGCTGTCGGATGTGGCTGCCTTGGTCGGTCCACAGATCCGCTTCGTAGGAGAGCGGACGCGCGGACGCGCGGACGGTACCGTTGAGACGTAGAGACTTCCGAGAAGTAGCGTGGCCTGGTTTTGCTGAGATCAGGTGATGTGTTTCCTCCTACCCTAAGAATCCGGACCCGAACCAACACATAGGGTTTTGAGGGCCCAGACCCCTGCTATGGAGGGTCCGACCCCTGCCATGGAGAGCCCAAGGATTCTTAGGGTAATTATGGGTCAGAGTCATGGGTGCATTTTCCCAAAACCTGGGAAATGTCAGATGTTTGACAGCCGATTCCGTTTTCGGCACGGCGTGATGTATGTGAACTGATGCGTCGACTCCGCGTGCGTTTGTCTTATACACCGATCGCAGGAGCGGCCGAACAAGAGCTCGAACCCTGCAGCGGCTTCGCCGGCGATGGACGTTCAGGAAGGGCGGGACCGAACGGCGAGCAGCTGGATATATTGGTGGAGTCTGTCATTCTGTTCTATTACCTGTAACAGCCAGTAAACAATTATTACCCATGCACTCCATGTATGGACTATATGCCTACATTCCACCCCAATGTAGGCATATATGGCAGTCCCATGGAGCGTTTGGTTTACTGTTGTTGGACAAGCCCTTTACTCACCATCATGGGTTCGTACCTCAGACCATGGGTTACGGCACAAGTACCAGCACCCGAAACCTGCAACAGGGCCCTGCCCAAAGATCTCCATTGACCTGGCAGCGAGGGTGCGTGTGATTTTTGGGGGGTGTGTCCCAGTAAAGCTGTAGAGCCGTCAGTAAACAAGAAACATCACTATTTCTGAACAAGGCCTGCAACCTAACCATCATCATCCAAAACGGTCCCTACTAATAGAATAGACCCTATACTATACCTTCCCTTCAACAAACGTAAACCTGGACAGCTTCCCCCTTGAAGACGTCTTCCTCGCCCCAAACACGGTGTGCCATCCACGGTGTCCCATCTGGAGTGAGGGGTGTCCCCCATGTTTGTGCCAGTTCCCATGGAACCTTTGCTTACTTGTGAACTATGGGATCTATGCATGGGTCTACTGGGTGACCCTCTTCTCTAATGACCTTTTATTTTGTACGTATCCCGTCTCCACTCCCTCCAACCACTGCGGAACAGGCCTTTGTTCGACCAAAAGAGACTCTGAACACCAACGAGATAGATTCAAATAGCCACTTGGGTAGTTAACGGAATAAATAATATACATTAATACAAGAGGTTATTTCGGGCAATGTAGATAAATATGCCAGTCCCATGGAGTGTTTGCGGATATTATGCTAGTTTATGTTATACATTGCATTATGACCTTTATCGGCCTCTTTATTTTGTGTTTCAGTGAGGAGGCACTGGGGTTGCTAGAACTATTTCTTAAAAAAAACAGAAACTACTTAGAACTATTTCTTATCTTGCTTCACATGGATCTTAAGCTCTATAGAACTATTTCTAAATTTATAAGAACTCCCTAGGAACTATTTCATAATTATTCATAATTCTGTGGGAACTATTTCATAATTTGATAAAATTATGTGGGGACTATTTCATAATCTATTAAAACTATCTGGGGACTATTTCATGTTTTGTTGGAATTCTAACTCACAATTCTCTCTCCAACACCAAAACAATGTCAACCTGAGATTTCTTCCAGCGTAATCCAAACCATCACCCCCAGCACAGTGACAATCATAGCACTTCCTTCAGCTCCTGTCCCATTAGCTTTGATGCCCCAGAAAAGAGATTGTATGAACAGCACCTTGTACCACAGAATCACTGACCTTTATACTTCTGACTTTTCTTGCTTTGTGAGCTGCTGAGTGAACAATCATATTTGGGACTTAGGGCCATGGCGGCCTTAGGGCTAAAGTTCTACAGTGGCTTCTATCTTGCACTGAGGCTAGGACCCAGCATTGACAAAGCTTCACAACAGCGACATCAGGCTAAATACCACTGCACTGGTGATTCAGTAACTGCCAAACTAGCTACCAGTTACTGCTCCATCTCTGGAATCTATATCTGCTAGAATCTCCCAGTTGGACCCCCCCCAAAACAAATGTTACCCTATGTGAGCATGAGCAAAAGCCCTTGTGGCCGTAGATTGAAGAAACACAACAACATGTAACAAAGTAACATGGTTCATCTTCTGTAAATCCCCACATGATGTTGGTGGCCATGGGCTATGGACCTGGATTATTAATTTCAATTCAATTTAACTTAACTAACAAGGAGTTCTGGGATCAAAAAACTTCCTACTCTGAGATCAAAGGAGTTCTGGGGCATTGAGTGCGTTCAAGGCGATTGGGGCATCAGGTTTCTCTGTGGCCTATGATGCACAAAATTAAATGAAATCAGATTCGTGAATCTAAACCTAAAATACTGTCTCTGTATCTTATCTTAACTTAACTTAACCCATTCCGATCCCCCATGCAACTTGCAAAACATTAATCTTCCCAAAAAACTGAAGAGGTGGCTTGGTAACAATTGACTATACAAAACTGTGAGCTGCCTTTGGTTTAACACACAAAAACAAACCCAAAGTCCAGAGTCAACAAATTCCATTCCAGTCTGCAAAAGCTTCAAGAATGGCAAGCTCTGGTTGTTGACACCTTTCAGGGAAAGGATATTCTTTTCAAACAAGGATCTAAGACTAAGTAAGATCGATCAGATACAAAGGACGCTAGGAACTTCAAGAATAGTAGCCAAGCCTAGGAACTTCAAGAACTAGGTAGCTGCAAACTTTTGCACCAGCCAGTGCAGCTGAAGCATCTTTTTTGCCCAGGCCTAGGTGCTTTGTTGCCCCATTAGCCTAGAAGGGAGCCATGGGTGAGGCTTCTGGGGACATGGAACGCCTGGAACCCCAACACGTAGAACTCGTGGAATCCCAGCAAGTTCCACAATGGGACGACGACGTACGTGAAGCTGAGAGCAGCGATTTCGAGCTACCTTCTGACCTTGAAGGACCAGCAGACCGACAGTGGCTCGGCAATTTTTTTTTGCATCTCTGAGACCCTGTGGCCTGGTGGCTCTTGAACTCAAAGAACGGGGATTAGACAATAGACTCACACCAAGCAAAGATTTAGAAACCTTTTGCAGTTACTTATGTTCACAAACAATTAGTAAGTCAGAGTCAGAGTCAAGTCATATCATATCATTCATCCAATAAACCTCCCCGAGTCCGGGATTCTATATCAGTTGTTGAAACCCACCCATGATCCCTAGATTAGAGTCAAAATGCTTTGTAAATCCTGGTGTCGATTTAAAGTATTTTTGTGCATGTGTTAGTCATTGGTAACCACATAAATTGTAACTAGACTTCAAACACAATCAAACGGGTTCACCCCCCGCTCTCCACAACCATCGACACTGATGCCAGGTTCCATGGATTGCCTCGGCCAACATATTTCGACTGGGCTGCCAACATCCTTGACTTCTTGCAGGTGGACAGAAGGGGCCGTTCTATGGAAGCAGCTTCAAGATTGGAGCCGAGCCTTGACCAAGTTTAGATTGACAGAGCTAGGCCTCACTCCCACTGCCCACACTGCATACTGCCATGGCCCTGGCCATGACTCATGACTCACTCAGACTCACTCATATCATATCATATCATATGAATCAGAATCAGAATCATGTATATAATATAAATATATATATTATATGCAAGTGTGTGAGCCTGTGCAATTCCATTGCCGCTGTTGTTATGTGCAATCCAACATCCACTCAAGCTTTATGTGCCTGCCTTCTCCATATTAGCATCAGTGTGCAGAGCCTAGTGCCTGGTAGAAAGAAGTGTGGGCTGCAGGGCCCATAAGAGTTCCAATACTGCATACAGTCTACAGGCATGGCATTGGCGGGATCGGGATTGGTAAGACATTGCTCGGCAAACTGCAGGTTGGTTCTGGTCGAAGACTGTGCCGGTGCAGCCACTGGCACTTATGCTTTGCAGCTAGGCTGTTGTTCCTCTTCCTCATTTTCCCCTGGGCCACAGCAGCCAAAGACAAATCTCAGACCCAAATGTGCAGTGAAGAAAGGAGCAGCTGGCAGTGTTTGTTGTCCAGTCCATATGGGCCCATATGCCAATCAATGAATTTATAGTATATTTGATGGTTCATGATTCCATGATCAAAGAATTATTGTTGAGAGGAGAGGGATCTAGCTTCCAGGATGCAGATATATCATTTCTAGATTTCTTAAACCAATAGCCAGCCAATAGTCGTAGATAAGTACAATGATACATACATAGTTACATAGTATCATAGTACTGTACTGTACTGCAAGACTACGACTATGACTATGACTCACCACTACTGCCACTACTGGGTAATTTGGAAAGATTTGGTCCAGCCTTCCCTAGGCAAGAGCTCAGCAGAGCCCTTCCTTTCTCCTTGCCTTTTACCACGTTGGCGGCCAGTGATCCCAGCTTTGCGAAGCGCAAGTGGATGAAAGCCCACTTTTCAGATACAAGACTCTTTGCAGACAAATTAGTCGGTCATGGTCCATGGTTTCAGATTGTTTTTGAGACAGTTTGCTGTACTTTTTAGGCATTGGACGGATGTAGCTGTAGATGTTTCGATGAAAGCCTTCTATTCTGCCTCATGTCAATGCCCGGCCAAGTCCAACACCTCTTCAGCGACATGGACCATTGCCTTCAATCGGGTCCTTGCGATATGCACTTTGGTGGCTGTGACATTGTGGACGCGCATGAGGCAGACATGGGCCACATGCATGGGCCACATTAGCTGTTAGGGAAGGGGAGCAAGCAAAAGAGGCCATGTGAATCATTACCATATATTTATGAATCATATATATTATATATATAATATCATATAATATTGAGTCCAGGATGAGGGGTGACAGCCTGGTGAAAGATCTTGCAGCAAGTCTGTGAGGTTTGCTATCCAATACAATCATGGACATGTCTATTCTGTTGAGAGAAAAAGTTACATGTAGTTTTGCTGTTCCGAATTCCTGCCTTGCTATTGTATTCCAATTCTTGATTCTTCCAAGACCCGCTCTCAGGATTGCTATATATGGGGACCACCTTGTCAGCCATTCACTCAGCTGAATGGGCGGCGGAAAGACCCCGACTATAACCCGATGAACGAGGAGCAAAGCCGCCCTTTCAAGTTGGGAGTCAAGCACATTAGTGCCTTGTCAAAAGTCTGCACCAGCAAAAAGCCGTGAAATCTCATCTCAATGCTTTCTGTAGGGCAGGCCAGCAGAATGGAAGGTTTGCTAACAAGAATCGAAATGAGTTGAATGAAAACCAACAAGGCGCTTGACATTTACGCGGATATTTGCGAAATCAAATTTCTTACAGTACAGCATGCTGCTATAGGCTATAGCCTATTGCTGCTATGGGGCTATGGCTATAGGGCTATAGATGATCTGACCCGTTGATTCACAGATCCTTGATTCCTACTGCTCGCCTCAGGAATCAATGAACCCCTTTGCGCTGTGATGGAGGAGGCTCTGAACGCTGAGGGTGTTTTTGGAAAGAACTGTCTAACATTTCCATAAATTATGGATTTCTGCAGTTGCAGTCTCAGTAGCCAATAGTAACTCAAAGTGAGGCATCACCTGATGTTAGATGTTGATCGTTGATGAGTGATGTGATGTTGATGCTGATGCTGTGCTGTTCAAAAAGACATGAGACAAGGGCCCTCGGCAGGATTTAAGGTTCTTTCCACTGGTTGAAGCAGAATAAAGCTGACTTTCCACAATAAGGGAGACACTATATTATATGTAGCCTAGGCCAGACCCTTGACAAATCAAATCTAGCCAGCCACGCAATGCAATGCACGTTTTTTTTATGTTCAAGATGGGAGGCTGAATCTACTGATTCCATTTTTCACTCACACTGGCAGGTGGGTGGCATTCTGGACATGTTCAATGGCATGGACCAGGCCAAGTTGTTGGGACAAAAGGGGATGTTGAAGACAGAGCGCCAGGTCCCATCTCTCTCCATTTGTTTCTCTCTCTCTCTCTCTCTCTCTCTCTCGCTCTTTGTCCTGGCCTGCAACCTTTGAGACCTTAACTTTGGCCTCACACCACAACCCAGCAAAACCACTCATCCAGAGCCGACTAGACTTGCAGTAGATTGAAAACGCCAGTCAAACAAATACAAATACTCTAAAGAGGGCTACGCGGCCTACAGCCTACGGCCTACAGTTGCCAAATGGCAAGTCCATCAAAAAAACTGGTTATGGTCCGGTCCATAGTAGCTCCAAGCTGCCAACCATTGAGTGTTTCTTAACTGGGGGGCGCCGGTTTTCCTGTTCTTTTACCTTTGCCTTTGCCGCTTATTGTTGCCCATTCAGCCCCTGGCTTTGTCACTCTGACAAGGTCCATAGATTCCCAACTGTACTCTGTGTATCACAAAGAAACGCTAACAACAACATCAAAAGACTCCACCCAAGAGGCCCCACTGACCCAATTCCTTGAAGCATTCCAGCACAAACAAACAGTCAAACACCAAGAACTCCCTCTCTGTACTGCACTGACTGCACTACAGAACTAAAGAGTACAGACTAACTGATTTAAACTGTATGCAAACCGAGACAGAATGATAGACACCTAGACAGCAAACTAAACAGACTACAATGTACTGTGATCCAGATGTGGCGCCATGTTTGCTTTTTGGCGCCGTGATCGCACTCTGGATGGAGAGCGCAGCGCCACACCTAAGAGGTACAGAACCACATATGAGCAGAATTTGGCAAGAACTGAAAAGGCGAGATTCAAAATCAATATGAACCGTTTGAAAGTGAAGCTTGACACGAGTGCAACCTCACAGGGGCATGAGGATGCATCAGTCTCAACCCTTCTGGAAAACGGAAGGAGTCAAGGGCAAACCTACCTTGGGCGACTTCAAAGAAGCTTTCTTGGCAAAGCTTTCGCCCATGCGCAGTACCAGGAGGATACTTATAGCGACAATTGGTTCACCTTCACAAGAGACCGGGCGCGATGCGTGGTTGCCCTCATTGGCGGCATTGTCTCAGTGCTGAATTCCATGTTTTCCAAGGAAGAAATTGCATTTCATTTGTTGAATTGCCACACTGTTGATGACACCAACACCAGAATGAGAGGACCAAATCCTGGTGCAGATCCCACTACCATCTACACTGTGATGAACTCTGTTCAAAGTGTTCATGTCCAGTATACAGAGTCAAAACATTGCTTCAGCAGCTTTCAGATCCCAACACCTTTAGTGATTGTTGAGAACCCGGATACAGGAGGCATTGATACTGCCTGTATGTCCACAGCCTTTGTGACGTCTTCTGGGGTTGGACAGCTTCTGAGCAGATTTGGAGTAAAGACACCCAAAGCAAGATTTAGGACTTACATATTCATCGGTGACAGCCTACGTGCCAACAACTCTGCCTTCAGAAGAGAATCTGCCCGGCTTGCTAAGCAACGGCAAGAGGCTTCTGAGGCTGGCCAAGATTGTTTGCCACACATGAGCTTGCAGCTGCATTGCATGGTCCATGCTGTTTGTTTGATTCGCAAGCCGGCAGTCCTGGCCATTCGGCGTTTTTGGACAACGCTTGTCCGACTAGCCCATCTTTTTGAGTCAGTGCAATTCCGCAAATCTGTGGCCTCATGTATGTCATCGATCCTTTCAGCAAACTTTGTGTGCATTCAAAGTCCCAATCTACCAGAAAGTATGGACCACTGGCGAAAGCGAGCTGTCAAGTTACAGGAGAGTTTTTGGTGTGCTTCTCCCAGAAAGCGTGATATGCTAGTCAAAATTTTAGAGTTTTTCAATGGTGACCTAGGGCAACCAAGCATTGTGCATCACTGTACCTTTGACAACACTGGACGGCCATGCTGCGAGGATAGTGCTACAGCCCTCTCAAAAGCTTTACGCCTGTGTGTACCATGGTTTGCTAGCGGGTACCCAGTGCCACTTTTGTATAGGTTCAAGCACTACAGTCATGCAGCAGGCTTTGTGCATGTGGGAGTCGGTCTTCACAAGTTGTTGATCAGAGCATTGGCATTGGTTGACTCAGAGTCAGCCCACAGCCTGATGAGCCTTTCTTCTGGCTTGGTCGACAAGCTGCTTGGTGAGACAGAGGGGGACAATGACCAGTTGATCTCTCAATTGCAGGAGTTGCAGCTGGATGTCGATGAGTCATTTGCACATACAAACTTGAAAAGGAAACAGATGGTGAAAGCTGAGGTGGGCAAAGCAGCTTTCTGCGAATCAACATTGATTGTCAATACTATCATACTCCCCATGGACAGCATGTTGAACAGATTGTTCAAGCGGAGTGAACGTCTTTCCAGAATGACAACACTGGGTGATTTGGATGCCTCAAACTTAGAGTCAGAAACCAAGAGCAAAGAAGTGTTTCTACGGGCAATGTCAGGAGAAATTGGATGGGGCATTATTGAGACCTACTGCAATTTGCTCCAGGAGGATGTACACAGTGCGATTGTTTCTGACTTGCTAACAGCCTCAGCAAAAAACTTGCAGACCATTTGGGTAATGTCATTGAGCTGCATGACAGACACATGGAGACGGTTTGTTCATGACCACTTGGGCTTCCCCTACATTTTGTTTGGATTGCTCAGTGTGCATGACATCCCTGAATTTTGCGCCTTGTGGGACAAATTTCAAGCCCAATCCGCCAAGTGCCCACATTGCGTAGATCCTGGCTACTCAAAGGTTCTCTTGGATGCCTTCCCTCAAGGCATGAGTGACAAACCGCCTGCAGAACAAAAACTTGTGTTTGACCAAGTGACTTCTTTGCTAAGCAGCGTGGCACAATATGCACCTTTGTCATCAGACCCAGTTGAATGCAAAAACGGCCGGATACAATGGCTGGTCAGCAGACGAGGCAATCAAGCTGTTAAGGCTCCTCATGCAGCAAGGGAGTCAAGTTTCTTGCAGTCCAGCATCCTTCCTCATGAGATGCTGAAGCATTTTGTGGACGCTGAAACTTTGCCACCCAAGCGCACAATGGCTGGAATTATACGATGTGTTGGCTCCTCCAAGAATTCCAGTGGCAGTGTTTCTTTAGAAGGGGATTAATATTGTTTTCATCTTTTGGGGATTGGGATGGCCTCCAGCACAAGAATTCTGGTTGACAGAAACCACACAAAGACAGGGGAACAATTACTGCTGCAAACCTCCATAGTTTTGTTGCCACTGTCCCTGTTCAGTTGATTGTTTACAGTAAGCCATTCCCAGGCAAAGCGCATTCAGCCCAGCAAAGAATCCAAGAGTGGCAAGCGTGCTCGTATCAAATCAGCGGTTTTCAGAAAACATAGGAAGATATGTGGCTGGAATGTGTTCCAGCGCGAGCGTCTGAGACAAAGTCAGCTGGATCCAGTGCGATACAAAGCTTCTGTCCGAAGCTTATCAGCTGAGTGGAATCGTATGAATCCAGAAGACAGGGAAGCATATGAAGTTCAGGCACAGTTTGAGGAGACATCTAGGGATGAAGTTCGGACAACACCTCTACCCACCAAGGGCAAACCATTGTCTACAAATGAGGAAAGCACTGGGTCAAGTGCTTTGAAGAAAATGTCCAGTCAGCGCTTGCTGCGGAACTATGCCACGGCTGATTCCCACCCTGTTTGGACAAAGGACACCCAAATGGGAGACAGCCTCTAGTCATAATCGGTTGGATTATTTTTTTGACTGGGTTATGTTTTTTGCTTTTCTTTATTGTGTTTAGTTTTTACTCAAGTATTCTTTATGGGTGGGGGGATGGTCGTGTGGCCAATGCAACAGAACATTTATTAGTTATATACTGTACTATATACTGCTATATACTGTCTGTCTGTTTATATATATATATGACATTCATTAATTTTAATTATTAAATTATGTATTAGTAGATATTATATAAATATCATATAGACACTGTCAATTGTATACAAAGATACGAAAACAAACACCTAACTTCCAGAATCTTCCACATGTGTTGAGGTTCCTCATTGCCGGATTCTGATGCTGTCAAGTCCAGCAGTAACAATTTATACTAGAGACTGACTTTGGCTCTAAATTATATAGGTGACATACAAACACACAGGACGGACATTTGACATTTACCTTTACAGTACTGTAGAGAGGCTTGACTTCACTTCATTTCAAGCATTGCATGGTTGCAGTGCTTATTCTACACACCAAATCATTTTGCGTGATGCTACTGGTTTGTTCTTTTGAACTTGTGCCCAGGAAATGGAGCAGTGAAGCCAACTTTCTTTGACATGGAAATGCCTGACAAGGAGTGTGCAAAATTTCTGGAGCAAACCTTGCATGCTCCACTTGAAGAGCTAGGGGAAGCAGACGAGAGCTGTGTCTACAAAACCTGCCACCAAGTTTTTGGGATGTGCCGTGATACGCCTTGTTGCCAAACTGCTGCAGCGTTTGTGAGATGCTTCAACCACTCATTGTCAGACAATGGCATCAAAACAGGTGAGTTGATGTCAGCTACAGTGGGTGACTGTGGGGAGTCATGCCTATTCTTTTTGGGAGTTTGCGTGAAGAAGCCTCATGTGCACATTTTGTTCCACACAGAGATTGGCAGCGATGGATTTTGCAGCTATCTCACAGAAGCGGGAGGACCCAAACTTTCAACATCGCAACAGCTGTTCCAGGGGTTCCTTTCTCGCTCTTCTGAGCCCATTCGGCAGATTTCAATCGAATTGTGGTCATACTCTCCTGTTTATGACCCAACAGAACAACCTTTTCTGCGGTTTGAGGTTGGGAACTCCAAAAAGGCTTTCACTGTCGACCTTGATGCAACAAGACCAAGGAAAACTCGATTCAAGCTTCCCTTCGGTTTGAAAGCACGTCGGGCACCAAGGAAGAAGGCTTTGGGAACAAAAGCCAAAACCTTGGGTAGGAAGCGGGGTCCAGCCAAAAATCCAGGAGCAGTAGCAGGAGTGCTAGGAGCAACGAGAAAGCAAAGGCAGCCGAAGCAAAAGCAAAGTTCTTCCACATCCACAACATCATCAGGGTCAACCTCGGAGTCTGATTCAGACAGCTCAAGCCAGACTCAGTCTCAGTCAGTTGAGGGATTTGTGAGAGATGTTGGTTTGGAGGATCACGAAGCAGAGGAGGCTGAGGTTGCACCAATTTCAACAGAAGCAAAGAAAGAAGAACGTTTGGTCCAACAGCTTGATGCAGAACAGGAAAATCTCAAGGCTCTTGCCATGGAAAAGAGCAATGCAAACACAGCCACCGCCACAGTAGCCAATGATACTGGCGCAGGCAGTAGTACAGATAAGAAAGGACCAGTCAAAGGAAGTTTCTTTTCCAAAGAAATTGGAGTTGATCAGGTCGCAATAGCAGTGTCTGGCCGATCTGTGTGCTACCATTGCAAGAACAAAATCCAAAAAGGATCTGTTAGATATTCATTCTTCCATTCCACATTGCGTCCTAGCGCTTGGGTGCACTCAACCTGTTTGACACCTTTGGTTCGCGCAGAGAACTGCATTCATCAGGCCAAAGGCAAACTGTCGCAGTTTACCCAAACATTTGATGCCTTGGCCAACCAATCGCCGCAAACTGCGGCACTTGCCAACTCCGTTGCCACTGCTCTGAAGGAGATTGCAGGAGAATAGAAAAGACATTCAAGCGGCCAGTCTAAAAACAGGGCCCTGTGTTTCTGTGAATCAGTTCAGTTCAAAAGGTTGAGGGCCCCCTTTCCTTCTGAAGGTTGCCACTAGAGATCAGGAGACTGTTATTCTCTGGTTGAGCTGTGAAGGGTTTGTGGGACTGGGTCGACATGTCATGTCTCTTCTTTTTCGGGTTTTTAGGGTGCCAAACAGGGAAGGAATGATCTGTTCTACACTTTGTTTGTTTGATTCCATGTTTATTTGGGGGGAAGGTAGAAGGTAGCCCTGCGTCAACACCTGAACCTGGGACTTTCTACAAGCTGCGCATGAACACAATGTTTGGTTTGTCAGTTTTTTGTGTCTGGTTCGGTTTAGCCAGCACATGAAAACACCTTCACCTTCATGACTTGATCTAGACTAGACTAGACCGACTGACATAGATTTATGGAATGTCGCCGCAATGCAATTTGAACACTAGATTACTGGGTCCAATCATCGTCACTGTAACACTGACATACGATAGACAATAGACGGCGGCATACATATTATATTATCAATCAACTCATATCATATCTATAACTAACAATATTTATATTGATTATCATGAATCATTCATACATACAGTACCTTACATGTTACTGTTACCCTACCAGCAACAATAGAGAAATTATTCATGTGCGGGAGTGAGGTTTGGTGAAATTGATTTTGTTTGAGAGCCCAGCCCACCCGCCAGACTCCATTGGACTTCATGCTCTCACACATCAAAGACGAGCTCCCAGACTACCGAGTGCTGGTGCTGCATCTTGAGTGTCTTGGTCTCCGTGTCAAAAGAATCCAAGTCAGCCAAATGGTGGAGAAAGAGTTTGAGTCACATTTAAATGCCGACAAAACGTGATGGTATGCGGTATGCAGCTGTAACAGGAGAAGGGAGAAAGCCTGCAAGTAAAATACAGGGTCACAGGGTGATTGTTGAATCATGTGTATGGTCTGCAATCTGTAGGGTAGGGCATGCCACCGTATGTAGATTACAAACTGTGAATTAATGACTGGCTCTATGTATGACTGTATGACTGACTGTAACTGACTGTATGTAATGTAAGCACAGCCAGCCAGTAAGTAAGAGAAAGAACTAAGTAACCACACAGTCACACTACTCCTCTCATTTAACACGGACTCTTGGGTTGGGGTGGTCAATGCATTGAAAGCTAGGCAGTCTTTGAAGGGTGTGATTAAACAGTCACAAGTTGAGAATAGACAGAGGTTTCTTGCTGCCACTGTCTGTCACATGTTGAAGGGTGTGACACTGTGCTTGTGCGCTTTTTTTTGCATTCTGAAGTCATGGCATGTGGGAAACTAAGTTCGATCCACTGGCATGTGCCCCAAACCCGGTTTCGCATCTACTTGGTCTTGGTCAAGGATTTCTTGGCTACAGCAGAACAGCTTGCGACTATTCGGGAGGTTTTTGAGCGCAGCTTCCCAGCAAAGACCAGGGCAGGTGTTGGGCGTTCTACTATCAATGAAGTCAGGAAGTATGTGGCAGAGGTGTTGGAAGGCTTGGAAGCAACCCCCATCCTTCCGCCACGATCTGAGGACTGGGGCAGGGCAGGGACTGCTTGGATCAATATGGGATCAATCCTTTTCCAGAAAGCAGTTTCATCATTCCAAACCAGCTTAAGACTGTTGGACTGGTAGTCACAAGCTATGGCAAAACGTAGAAACCGTGGTGAGTTACTGTGTTATGGAACGGTCCCGGACCATATCGGACTATTTCCAAAAGCAAAACAGACTGCTTTTCACTGTCCTAGAACGGTCCCGGACTATTTAGAACTAATTCCAAAGCAGTCAGCCATCCAAACAAAAATCTTGAATTTGATATGATTTCAATCCACTTTTGGTGGAAAATTTCCCTTCCTCCTCCCACCACTTTGTGACCCATGTCCTGCGTGGCCGCAGGATGGAAAACGAACCCAGAAGGCAAAGGACGCAGACAGAGCTGAGGCCAAAAGGCTCAAGATTGGGAAGGGCCCACGCCCTAAGTACTCCGATACTGTACCCTTGGATGTGAAGCAGAAGCTCAACAGCCGGCAGACCAAGTTCCTGAACATCGCCCATGCTTCTTTACTTGTGGCCAGGCTCAACTTGGCCCAAAGTCCCAACTTGTCCAAGCCTGCCAAGTAGGAACATCAGGAGTAGCAGAGTAGCCAGTAACCTGTAAGAAAATTAATCCTTGAGGAAACAATGTGGTGAAACGTTAATTCTTCCAACTCACAATCACTGGTTGTTTCAGTTTTTGGCAAAGAAGAAGGTGTTGTAGCTAGGAGTAGTAATTACCTGGACCTAATCTTATTTGATTGTTAATGAACTAACTCACTGATTGACAAAAACATAATGCAACTTAATTAACAGTTAAGTTATGTTATGTTTTATGATGTCAGTCATGCGAGAGGCAAAAACCTTGGTTTAGAAATAGTCCTGGACCGTCCAGCGCTATTTCTTTCACTACTCATAGAATAGTCCTGGACCGTTCAGGGCTATTCAGGACTAAAACAACAATTTAGTTCAGATTAGTTCTGATTAGTTCTGATTAGTCCTTTAGTCCGGAATAGTTCTGGACCGTTCAGGACTAATTCATACAACATGTTATGGAATAGTCCTGGACCGCTCTGGACCGTTCAGGGCTATATGTAACATATTAAATTAAGTAGTCCTGGACCCTTCAGGACTAATTCATTATCATGTTAAGTTATGGATATTGTCCATATAAAACTTGCTTACTTAAGGTAAGTTAAATTAACTTGATGATATATAAGTTATATAAGTTCTATGTTTAGTTGTTGTTTTTTTAAGAATATTATAATGGCATGCATGCGGCATTCTGTAATATACTTTATTGTTTGACTCTCTCATACCAATTGTAAAATTTTAAATTAGTAACTACTACTACTACTACTCTATGACCCACTATGACATTGACTAGACTATAACTCTATGATTCTGTTAATTCTGTTTATTGTTTAGATGATTTGATTTGTTGATAACTGGAACAACTTAAGTTGCATCACCGACCTGCGCATAAACACACTTCAGCACTTCAGTTATAGTTATAACTTATAACTTCTATAACTATTATACAATGATTCGATTGATCAATTTCAATGTTCATTATATGATGTGTTCATTCGTGACTCATGACTCATGCATGACTATCTTTAGTCTCAGGCCCATAGTCTAGTCTAGTTCATTATTATATGATTCGATAGACTCATCACTCATGACATGACTCATCATTATCATCAAAATTTAACAACATAGGCATAGGTCAGGTAATTCACTACTGTTGTTGGACTAGAACTGGTACTACTACTACTACTATTACTACTACTACTACTACTACTACTAACTACTACTACTACTACTACTACTACTACTACTACTACTACTACTAC
>CAXAMN010022918.1:151199-191812 GCA_963970005.1 Durusdinium trenchii | reverse complement strand
TACTACTACTACTACTACTACTACTACTACTACTACTACTACTACTAGGGGTTAAAGACCCCGCATTTTCGCAATTTGCAAACTTCAGCTTCATTATTTGTCAAGAAGTTAGTCTAACTAACATGTTTTACTTGACTTCATAGTGACACTTCACTTCACACACAAAAAACGAAACTCCCACAAACATTACTTTAAAACAAACTTTTGGGACCCAAGACCCAAGCTGTCACCATTTTCAGGGTTTTTGGACGGCGTGATTTTCACCAACCAAGGAGCAAGGTGTTGATCCCGTTGAGCAGAGTTGCGTGGTGGATCTGGCAAGTCACTTGAATGAACATAGTTCCCACAAAAAACCATGGGCTACTGCAAATAGTCCACAGCACAAACTCAACATGAACAGGAATTGTAAAGTAACTTGCAAGTCAACTTGCCAGTGTATCCTTGTGAAGACAAACATTTCCGGATAAATCAGAGTCTCTTAGTCTCTTGATTCAGACTTCAGAATTTGGACAGGACACATTGACTGTGACAAGACATACATACGTAATGTTTTGTACCCAGGAAGTGCCGCCTAGTCAGCGTCAGGTCTTTTCTTGCATGCTTGTGCTAAGCACTACTTGGACCACTGGAGACAGTTTGTAACATATTTCTGGGATGGGGTTACTATATAATTTGTTTCCGGGCTCCATTGCAAAGACATGCCTGCATGCAGGCACTGTGAACTCCTTGGGGTTCCATTTCTGCCCAACGCCCCTTAATAATTGGTGGCAGACTGAGGATCTATGCAATTTGGGAAGAAGGCATCCAACAGATGCGGGCAAATCAGTGCGCTTACTTCAAGCTGCAAACTCTATGACTTTGCCAGCCGATCCTTTCTATCTGGCCAGGAGAGATTGATTTCACTCAAGTGTAATTTCAAATCCAGTCATGTCCTTTTTGCTTGTTTGATACAACGCCAGGGTTCAGGGTCATGGAGTCAGAGCAGTCAATCATGGCATCATGTGTTTCTGGCTTTGTTTTACTTTTTAAAGTTATATTCAAGCTGCGTGATTTGTTCAGGACATTTTGGCAATCCAGGGCTTTGACCCTATGCACATTGACCAACAGTTCCTGAAGCACACAATGAGCTATTCAGAGATCAACACATTGGCAGGCCATCTGGGAAAGTAAACGGAAGTAAAATGCTTAGCTTGCCTGATCCTTTTGCTGCCAGCCTTAGGTGACATGACATTGGTCTTCTGAGTCTTGTTGGGTTGAGTGGGCAAATCATTTGAGAACAAAACAAGACCTTTATTTCAGGGGTTCCGGAAACCAAACCTTAGCGCATTTCAGCTTACAAAAGCCTTTGGACTCTTAGACTATGACTATGCCTATTACCGATTAAGAGATGTGTGTCGGTGGGTTTTGTGTACTGCAACAAGCACAAGGACTTTTGGGTCTTCGATCTCAAGTTCAAGAAAAGGAAAGGCTTCTTCATGTTCCGTTCCAGTGTTGGTTGTTTGTTCCTGGCGTTCCTAGTGTTTTGTAGTTCGCCCGTGACTCTGTGGAGGCGAGGCCATGACTGTGCCTGTGGTTGGATCTTTGTTGACCTGCCTCATCACAGGCTTGGTGCTGCCACACAAGTTGCGAGTCCAGCCCTGTCAGCTTTTGAAGCAGTGGGAGGTCAAGCCTAGGCTTGGCTTCCTCACAAGGAACTCGGATGCCGTTGGACTGTGCGGGATGTCCTTGAAAACACCTCTGGAAAACCGGCTTTGCGATAGCTGCGGTGGTGAGCTTCAAGATTTCTTTTTCTTGTGGAGGGCTTCACCCAATTCAGATCAGGCTTCCCTCTATGCCGTGCATCCAGGTTGCGTGATTGGGTATAGCAGCCTGTATGGGGCAGATTCAAGGACTCGAGCTGCTCTGCGTGAGCTGTGGGATCGTTTTGGGGCAAAGCTGGGTGGCCACAGTCCAGCTGCTGCCTCAAGCTTGAGGGAGAAGCTTGATTCTATGGAGGGCTTGGTTCGTGAAGCTCACATTGTGAAGCGAGCTCTCAAGTCTCCATATCTTAGTTTTGCGAAGAGATCCTGCACAAGGAACGATGAATCTTGAATGTGTAAAGGCTAGATGTCTTTTTAGCATCCTGGCCCGGGGAAGGACAGGATCACACCCAGGTTGTGGTTCTGTCGAGTTTGACATTATCATTCGATTGATCCAATAATTTGATTGTAGCGTGATTGGGATTCAAATGCATCAATCCTGCATCCTTGTTGTAGATTGACAACCTGGCTGCATGTGTGTGAAAAATTGTTGATAGTCAGTGCTTGTGCATGTGCTCTTTTATAACGATTCAAGACACAGGCGCATGCATATCAAGCTCTGAGTGTGTGATGTGCGCTTTTGGCCGATACGCCGATACGATTCGGAATGATTTCGTTGAGTTCAAGATTCTTCATTGATTTTTGAAAGTCTCAGGTTCCAGGTAAAGGTGAAGGATGTTGCACAGTGAATCAGCCACCATGTCACTGTCACATGTTACATGTTTGTTTTGGCTCTGCTGAGCTGCTGCACAGCCGGCTGCATAAGCGTGGTTGTGGCTGGATTCACCCGTCTTTCTTTTGGCCCGCCTTCGGAGTCTTACTTGTGCGGGATGGCATCTTCCGAGCCCTATCAGTGCCCACAATGCCCTATGTGTCAGCAAGAGTTTGGCAGTGTTGACAAGGAGACCGGACTCAAGACTGGAAGTGTTGTTTGCCACCATTCTTTTTGACTAGACTAAGACTAGACTGACTAGACTGTAGACAAGGATTGGTTCCAGGATTCTGAAAGCAAGGGTATACCTTCATGTAGACTGAGTGACTGAGCCAGTTTAGGCGGACACAAATTTAATGTTTTTCTTTTTCAGAAACAACGCCATCAGTAACAAGCTCTTGGTGTGTCTTCCAACAATGGGGGACCGGGGTTAAAAGCATAAATTGTATATGTTATAAGTTATAAGTTATAAGGTATAATGTATAAAAAATACATAAAATAACAATATAAATCAACATAAATCATTGGCCAACCAAAGCCATAGGTGGAACTTCTTGCTGAGAGAGTGTGTGATTCCCTGAAAGGATTGCCCGGCAGATGTGGAGTCAAAGGTGACTGTTCAGCCTTCCAAGAACAATCAAACCGGAGTGTGCCTTCAGTGCCTATACGTATGCCGTGGCAGCTTTCCAAAGCAACCAATCGCAGTTTTGGTGGCCAAAAGCAAAGAATTTTCAGCATTGAAGGACAAGTTCCTCAATGGCATTTGTGTTTCATGTTTTGGAATTGAAGCCTTGACCTTCGCTAGGACCCCCCCGGGAAGCTAGGAAGGAATGAATGTGACAAGAACAAAGTGACAAAGACTCAGACTCAGACCTTAAACTGTGTTGGGACTGGGGACTGTGGATATGACCACCAGTTTGCTGCCGGGCCATAGCCCACCTTTGATGCTCCACCCAGGTTCGACAACTTGAGACAGAACCACGTTCAGCATCTGAGCCGACATCCAAAGTCTCGGCCCAGGCACGAACGATGTGACCTGGCCATTTATACACGAAAACAAGAGGAAGACTATCTCGATGTCTATGAGGACAGCAACCATAAGTTTTGCAAGTTGTTGGCCCATTTATTTTGTATTCCAATTTGTGATCAAGCGTCCTTTTGAAGAACGCTTGAAACCTGTCAGGTCACCTCCCCCCTGTCACCCCTGTCCAATCACACCCCAACCCCCTGATGAGGAGATGGATTGGGAGAGTGTCAAGGACTACTTCAGTAGGGTCGCTCCACCTGAAGTAAAACGCCGCTGCAAAAACCACTCTCAAAAGCGCTCCTATTTAGTCAAAGAACTTGGATTGGAGCTCCAGCCGGACTCTTGGCTCAACAAAGCAGTACAAAACAAGAAACAAACAGACAGGAACCTACTTCCTACCTACTGACTGTCTCCTTGAGAGGTTACGTTGAACTTGCCAAAACAGCCAGCTCACCAGACCCTGTCAATACTTCAGGCTTTCATAGACAGTGACATGACTTACTGACTGGTTACTATACCCACCACATGGATAAAATCAGTTTGGTGGCCCCCACATGACTGGACAGTAAGGATGAAGTTGGCAATGAAGGAGTCGCTACAAAGAAGAATCCTGGCAAGAAGGTCATGAAGGTTGGAAAGCGACTGTCCTCTGCTGTGATCAAGCAGCGTGAGCATGATACCAAGCAAGAAGCAAATGAAGCAGCGGAGAAGGGCAAAGATGGATTGACTGTCGCGGCAACAACTCAGGACAGCGCAGGGAAGCTGTTTTGACACCTCAAACAGACAACTCTAGCCTCTAGCCAGTTGAGCCACTATGAGTACGAGTCGAGTTGACTCTATGAGTCTATGAGTCGATGCAGTCTATGGTCCGGTCTATGCAGTCTATGACTAGTCTATGACATTGAACAGTTGCTGAGTGCAGGTGGTTGGGTCCACACACTAGGTACTAGGTGCGTGGTGTTCACCATAGGTGAATTCACTATGACTATGCCACTGCCGCTGTCGCTTTAATTTCCATTTAACATTTCCTATTGCCCCATATATTTACTCCATTGGTCCATTAATAAGTTTTCCCTACAGAGTGTCCCACATCTGCTGGGCGATAGGCGACAGTACGTGTATGTGACTGTTGGGTGCCTGTACTGGCTAGCAGCTAGGAATGTTCGTGGTTACTTTAAACAGTGCTTTTCAGTTACCCAATGCTTAACTACAAAAACAAACAACAAACAACCTCTATAGAGTCAGGGAGTCAAGGGCTGTATATATGCAAGGAAGAATCTCAGTAGGTAGCAGTGTAGCAGCGCTAAAGAAAGGTTCAAATGAGTTGTACTGGACTGTACCAAACAAGCTGAAGGAAATCAATGAAGAAACTGAGCAGTTTCGTGCAGTGCCACATGCAATGAATTTGACCTGGTGTCAGGAGGAAGTCGATGCCAAGATCGCAGAGCAGGAGAACAGCAGCTCTTCATCCTCAAGCTCTCAATCTGACAGTGAAAGCTCTGGCAGCTCCTCCCAGCTTCGTCTTCCGGGCAAGGGCAAGGAGAAGGCAAAGGCGAAGGCAAAAGAAGCCAAGAAGCCGCAAACAAGGAAACGAGCTAAGGCAGAAAAGGGAGACAAGGACAAGGCAGAAGAGTCAGGGCCAGTGCATGGGAAGCCTGGGGCTGATCAGAAGCCTTTAGATGCTCCTGCTTCTGCTGAACCCTTTACACCCACACCATCTCAGATGGAGATTTCCAGTGGTGTTGCCACCCCAAGTGGATCTGCCAAAGATCGAGAGAGTAGCAGGGGCCTCACCACAATGAAGGAAAAAGCTCAGGCTGCACTTCGGCAGTTGCAGCTTGTGACTCCTCCTGCCTTGTGGTCGCAGGGCATCAAGGCCAAAGACATGGACACCAGGGTCCAGCGTGCTGTGGACCTTGCATCCAAGCTTCAGAGCAAAGCTGCTGACTCTGCGTCCCAGGATTTGGCAGTGCAGTTGGAGACTGAAGTCAACAGGGTCTCCAAACAACATGACTTGCTTCGCGGTATTCAGGAAGATTGCTTGGCGCATGTAGAGGACAAGAAGGCCGACATTTGTGCTCTTGCCAGTGACTTCGGCCAAGAGCAGTACATGGTGTTTCTGACTGACATTGCCAAGCGCTTGGTGGAGGACTGTGACTGGATCAAACTTGTTTGATTGGGCGTTTGTGTCATGTGTGGACGTAGATTCAAAACAAACCAGTCATCTCAGGTCACATGACTAGAGCAAAGTGATGCAGCTTACGGTTACATACGACTGCATACAAGTTATCATATGAATACTAGACTATTATAACTTATAACTTATAACATTACATAGATTAGAACTCATAATACCAGCGTACACATACTCGAAAATCATAAGAAACAATCACCTGGTTGTGACATCATGCAACTCCCGATCATGCAGGCAAATATCAGCGGCAAGTCTGATTTGCTGTTCCAGTTCCTCTCCATCAACAGCAATGCCAATGCGAGTTCTCAAGGATGTCACCACTTTGGATTGGCTGCAGTCTTCAAGACAGAGTGGGCAGCAACATTGGCGCAGGTCCAAGTGAATGCTATGAACTATTGGATGGACCGCCTTCGGCATGCGTCAGCTGACCATTGTGAGGGAGCAGTCCGGTCTTTGCCAACAAGTTGGTTCAATCCGGAGATTGTCAGGACACTGTCCATTGTTTGCAGTATCCGGTATCGGTATCAGTATCAGTATTGTTTCAGTTTCCGTCATTGTAACGCTCCCCCACTCCCGTTGCATCTGTGATTCATTCTTGAATTCAGGCTAATTCAGAATTGTGATTACAAGCTTTCCACTGGAGGACTGCCATTGACTCCACTGCGCCCTTGACCTTTGACCTCCCAGATGCGACCCAGAATGAGACAGGCCTTTGCACCCGTGCTTTGCAAGACATCCAAAAGTTTGTGGCTTGCAGCATGGTCCTCAAGCATCCAGCATGCGACAATGACCTGAAGAAAAGCTTGAAGACAATAACAGGTTGCAACCTCTTCAGTGCAAGAACTGGACTGGTATTCAAGAGCAGCGAGACATTGAGGCACTTGGAGGGCTTAAGTTAGGGTTCTGTTCTTCCTCATGAGTTGTAGATGCGCAATTTGCATCATTCAGAAATCAGAACATTCAACATTTTGTATTTTCCATACCCTTTGAGGAGCCTTTGGTCCAGGGTGGTGGACATCTCCAAGTCCATGATTGATTTGAAGTCTGCTGTTGAGAAGGCCAAGAATCTTGTGTCGACTTTGACAGAAGTGCGCCAATCAATTTCCAATAAGGAGCCGGTGACTGAAACCATTGTGAAGCGGGTCCAAGCCCTCAGCTCTATCAAGGACTGCAAGAAGCTGCTGACAGAGTCTGAGGGTTTGAGTGAAGCTGATGCTTCAGCAAGAGACTCTCTCACTCAAGCATGGGACCAATTCCAACCTCATGTACCAGACGTGCAAGCTGAGTTCTCCAAGTTTGTCAAGTTCATGAACAAGCAGTGGCATCCAGGTCAGGACGGAACAGACTTTGAGGCTGGAGAGATCTCTTTGCTGCTTTCTGAGCATGAGACTGGCCTTCTCTTTGCTGAGATTGGACGCGCTTGCTACGCAGGCCAGAATCAGAGTTTCAGCGATCTACTTATTTTCTAGTTTTCTTTATGTTGGGTTGGGTTATGTTACGTTGTTGCTGTTGTTGTGTTCAAGAATGAATCTTTCATGATGATGGTGTCTTCGCCTGGCAGTGGAGTTAAGCTGAAGCTTTGAACCAAAGACAAGTAATAGACCAATAGTAAATAGACAAGACTGAGACTGGGTTCAATGACGGTGAATCGTGAAACACTTGTACTTGTGAGTGAATTGAATTAATGATCCCTTTGCATTGGACCAATTGACTAGAGGCTAGAGGCAATTAGAGGATTGTACAGTTACATTGTGACAGTTGGGAGCCCTGACCAATTCAATTTGTTTGTGCGAGGACTTGTGGAGTGCTATGTGACCCAAGGAACGACTTTGGCAGAGCAAACCATCGCCCTGATGATGAGCAATTTCATCAGAACCTTGGCGTCATGGACCGAGACATCCAAACAAGACCCATCTGTGCCAGAAGGCCTGGCTTTGTGGAAGCTGCTTATGAAGCACCTTGATGGGATTTCCAAGCTTGGGCCAGACTGCCAGTCCAATGTCGCCCAATCTGCTACCAATGCAGTGAACCGACTTGCTGAGATGCTGTATGTTGGGGGGCAAAACGCATGTCAAGCAACGTCTTGAGAGTGATGGCGTAGAGAAAGGCATAGAGAAGGTCACAAATGAGCTTGCTGATCCTATGCCAGACAAGTTGGGCTGCATGATCTCCACCCTCAAGCAGGGCTACTCCTGGACAACTTCAGGTCTTGAAGTGACCGTGGAGGCAATTGAGAACCCCACAGGGGCGATTCTTCAGCCTTACCTCTCCCTCTATGTGAGGATCAAGAGCTTGGACATGAAGATCCTGGAGGAGCTTCTACCAGAGAAGCATGGCTTGGCAGTGACCTTTTTGAGTACTTTCGAGAAGACAGTCAAGGCCTACCTGACGACTGTGGAGCATGATGTTGAAGAATCACTGGAGGGGTTGAAGCAATACAGGCAGGATGATTCGTTAGCTTAAATTATAAATCCAAACAACATAAATAATTACACTGACTGTATTCAACTGATTTTGTGCAAGAGGCAAGAGTCAACAAATGGTAATTATGGTAATTCTTTAGTGTACGTGCGCGCAGTATTATTACCGTACCGTATTACTACTGATTACTTGCAGTGATTCCATACTCTTTACAGAATCCTTGTGGTAGAGCCTTTCCAAAGCCAATTTTGGGATTCAGAACTTAGAACATGAAGTTGGCTTCCTTGGCCTTTTGCAAAGTGTTTGACATGTTGAAATGTTTGTTTCTTGGCAGGGATATCATTCCTGCTTCGGAGTCCTGGGATATTGACCCTGTGATGTGGAACTTCGAAGCCACTGGTGAAGATTTAAGGAAGCATGGGGAGACAGTCGATTCCATTGTCGACGCTCGGTGTGTCTTTGGACAGCAAGTCTCCTTCTTTCGCGCTGTGGCCGCAACAAAGTCCAGCATCTCCGCAGAGCAAACGTCCATTCTCAAGGACAACAGGTTCTCTTCTCTCCACAAGTCACTGGAGGACAGGTATTGATTTTCTCAGATTTTCCAGACTGTTTCATCCAGTTTTGCTTTGCGTGGCAATTCAGATTCAAACTGTGTGACTGTGACAGGACTGTGTTTAAGCAGTAGTCAGTAGTCAGAAAATTCAATCCCCCCCATTAATGCCATTCAATCCAGGACTTCCGGGCTGTGGCTGCAAAGGTCCTCACATACTTGGCTGTTGGAGACTACATCATCCACAGTGATCATGAGCGCTATAAGGAAAAGGGTGCCTTGGGCAAGGTCATGCAGTTTGTGGGAAGCGTGGGTATGTCCAAAGCCGATCTTCCCGCAGAAGTGCTCAAGCGGTTGGAGAGCAAGCCTGAGCCAGAGCCTGCCCCAAAGGCAATGACAAAGGCAAGGGCTGCACCAAAGAGAAAGAAGACGGCAAAAACCCAGCCAGAGCAAGACGGAGACGAGGACCAGGAGGAGGAGAACAAGCGGTTGAAGAGAGAGCCTGCTGCTGGCAGAAAGCGCAAAAGCAAGCAGTAGGAGTCGGCGTGCAGTAGGCAGCAGTTTGAAGTTTTGTGGGGCAGTAGGAAGGCAATGCAGCCCCTTTAGAAGAAGCAACAGCTACTACTACAGGTATATTTATTGTTGTCAGTAAATGCTGTATACTGATATGATATATATTATGTAGCAACAACAACCAAAACTGGACTGGACTATAGAAGATATTAGAAGATCACACACCATTTTGTGTTTGAAACTGTCAGCGGTTCAGGGCTGATGCTTTTGCAGGGGCTGTTATTGTCGGATTCATTAGTTGGATGCTAGGGCGCCAGCAAAGCGCATGGACTATTTCTTAACATGTGCGCACGAAAGTCTGGCATTTAGGGGCAGCTTCGTGGAGGCACGACGGAAAAAGACAGAGAGAGGCGATTGGCAGTGTGTGCAAATGTTTGCACATGCAGTGTCAGCATCAATCACGAACTGCAAAACAAACATCATATCATATACAAACGACTATATTTTAGTTTAGATATTACAAACCAACAGCAAGCAAACACAACAAACTTCACAGGATTTCAGTGTTGTTGTGAGTTGAGAATGTGGAGGATGTGCTTGGGTAAGACAATCAGTAGTAGACTGCCTGGACAAACAACACCGTGATTTTTCTTTGGGATGCGAACTATTTACAACTCTATTTTCTGGCTTCAGGGCTTGAACAGCCTCAAATACACAAGGTTTACCCTTCCACACATTGAGCCAGTCTTGGTCTGATCTCCAAGTCTCATGACACTATCTTTCTTGTGTGTTTTCTTGCCTTGTGTGCTGTATGTTACTGTATGTTTGTTCCTAGGGTGTTTTTTGACTTTGTTGCTGCGTCTTTGTTGCGTCATCTTATTTTATTTTGCTTAGGTTATGAAATAGTTCTGCAGCTTTTAATAGAACATATGAAATAGTTCTGCTGCATATTTGGGAAATATGAAATAGTTCTTGAGGTTTTTGTGTCAAATATGAAATAGTTCTGAGGATGTTAGTAAAAAATATGAAATAGTTCTACTAATCTTTGAGCAACTTATGAAATAGTTTCTGTTGATGTTTTTGTATGAGTCTGGTAAATATGAATTAGTTCTCATAGGTTCCTGGCAAATATGAATTAGTTCTCATAGGTTCCTGATATTTATGAATTAGTTCCTGAAGCTTCTGGGAAGCTCACCATTAAAGAGACCAATAAAGGTCCCAAACATTGCATGATGATAATTGTGGTACATTGATGTTCGAAAACAGTATAGATTTGCTGATCGGCTGAAGCTTGGCGGTTTGAATCCCTGGTCGCCACTAAGGATTGTGACCCAAAGACCTCGTCCCTTTCATATCCCAAACATGCATTTACAATTCAACGATCGTTCTGACCGAAACACTCCATATGTGACACATTTCCCTATACTAAGCAATGTAGGCATACCTGGATCTTCAATGCGGCATACCGGGTGGTACGGTACGGCGCATTGGGCGCATCGGCGGTCGACCTGGGTCGACCTGGGTCGGTGCGGTCGACCCACTCCCGAAGACTCACATCGATCCTGCACCTTCAAAGGGGTGTCCTGGCTGGACTACCCCACACTACCAGCCTACCCATACACTCCATGGGACTGCCATATATGCCTACATTGGGCCCTCTGGCACCACCCCAATGTAGGCATATATGGCATACATGGAGTGTCTGGGATAGGCTTTCGTTCAGGTCACTGTCTACCTTTGTAGGTCCATGAGTGTGTCTTCCAGCTGTGTTTTTGGGGCCTTAGAAGGCTGGCAGCCTTGGGTGTCTTCACTGGCGACCTAAGAGTTGTCGAATGGTCCATCATTGGTGCCTACAAGCAGCGGTATGCTTGTGGGTTGTGGTTCCGTTTTTTGTTGTATTCGAAGTCAATGAATCCCATCATCCAAAGGATCCAAGAGAGGTAGCCAGTGACCTGGAACTAGGATCATTCTGGGTACCGAACTGGGATAGATCTATCTGGTTCTTCAACCTGTGTTGAATGTTTTCCCAAAACACCAAGGGGCTACGACGGCTGCCCTGCAGTGGGGTACTGCACGGTCCACACCGCGACCGGCAGTGTCCGCACAGGAAGTGGATCCGCTGCTCGGGACGTTTCACGTTTGAGGTAGACAGCTTTGTGCGGTTGCCCTACCGGCGTGTTTGTGATGAATGATCGATGAACATCAACCATCATCCAGAACACAACTATATATTAGTTTCTTTCACTCTGAAGACCGTAACTATAGTAGTAACCCATGGTTTCTTTCGATCCCGGAAAACCCATCGGTCACTTCCAACGATCCGCTCGAGCCGTCGTTTCGCTTCGACAACGACCACGACCTCGGCCCGGACGGATGGAACCTCCGCCGCGCAGGCGGTGGAGAAGACGGAGCTGAGCGAGCCCATGGGCGAGGTCTAGCGTGAGTGAGATGCTGAGATGCGAAGGTGAGAGGTGAAACACCTTCTCTTTTGGGGGTTGGGGAGTCCATGGAAACATCCAGGAGTTGGGAAGCAAAATTAGAAGTCCATGGTTCATGATAGAGTCGTCCGTGCCATGTTAAAGCATTCTGAAATTAGACACCTATTATATAATCTATATGGTTCAATGATGCTATAAGATGCTGCTATAGTACTGTCATACCATGCCTCGGGATCAGGGTCAGCCCCCACAAATTCTTCAATGGACGGGTGAGATTCTTCACCTGAACACCCATCAACTCCAGACACCTCAGGTGCATCTTACATGGAGACCATCTCCAGAATACAGAGGAACCCTTCTCACCCTCAAACATGTTAGCTGGTTTTCCGATCCCCCATGCGCTGCATCATGCGTGATGATGGGCTTATGATCCATAAATATAATCACCAATTATACACAACAGGACTTTCCGTTTGAGGCGTCTATAAATAGCCTCTGAGCGGTGATTCGGGGTGTAAAAAAGAACGACCTGTTGGAAGGTCCTGGTACAGGAATGGATGCCCTTTTTCACAGAGCTTCTATCGCAGCCCCCCTTTCTATCGCAGCCCCCTATATGCTGGGCAAGTCTGATCACCTCGGCGCCTCCAACGGTCTAGCGTCGCGCAAGGACCGATACGCTGCGTCCTGAGGAACAGGGGTCTTCCCGAATCGGGGCAGTTCACCGATTGATTCAGCGGCGCGTCTCCAGTCTCACCCAAACGCGACCTGCTATAGGACTGCCAGGACGGACTGGCGCCCCAGACAGACCCCCCTGGCACCACCCCATACATGGAGTGTGGTCATGGGATCCCACGGATAGAAACCCGGGCGGTTGAGCGCTCCAAGCCATCTGTTCGAGTCACATATGGACTCCCCAGCGATGTAGGCGGAGGCGCCCCAGGCGCCAGATGCGTCGACGTCGAGCTGCTTTTTCAATGTTCTCAGTTTCAATCTGACAATGCGAAGGCAGAGGAGCTGCTGCATGAGGTTTTGGCCTCATGACTGGAAAATACTGGAAAGATGCAGAAGGCAAGAAAGCATAAAGACTGCATTCGAGATTGTCCTTTAGTACTGTTGACACGGGTGAGAATCAATCATGGTGTAGGATTTTTACACGACCAGCTTCAAGAAAAAGACAACATGGCAAGAGCTACCCACATCATACCAGGTACAAATAAATACGATCCAATATTAGAATATATATACCGGCACCTTCAAAGGGGTGTCCTGGCTGGACTACCCCACACTACCAGCCTAGGCTTCCAGACAGGGCACCCCGACAGGAGGGTCCTGGTATATGTTACACTCCCAGGCACTCCATGCATTGATCCCTGAGACCACCTGGAACCCTGGTCACAACCAGAAACAAGCAGTTGTTCCAATATGCCGCCAGCTTGAAATCCTTTAAATCGGAAATGGCTGGGACTGGGAAAACATGGTATGGTATTCATACAGCATGCAATACATGCAGAGTCCTTTGGGACTGCATGCGCAGCACCGTCGCATCGTCATTGGTCAGATCTTCCTTTGAAGAGCCTGGTACATCCGTGGCACCATAGTGCGGCCACCACTGCGATCCCTATTGGCTGGTTGTGCCAATATCAATCATCATGGTGGAGACGTGGCAAACTCGGAACAGATCCTCGAACTGCAACTCTGAAGCACTCCTTGTGAAGTGCCCCACCCCCAACTCAGAGACAGGCAGGTCCGCTTCGGACGTGGAAAAAGTTGCACCCACCCAGGTGTTGATGGTCGATGACGATAGTGGGTTGGTTGAGCTAAGAACTCGATCAACCCAAGACTTCGAGGGTCGCAAGTGGTGACCAGGCGATTGTTTGACTTTCTCAAGATTGACTCTCAAACTGCTCCAAGCCATGCTATGAGAGCCCCCCTTTTTTTGGCCCCAGCGAAGCTGAGCAAGGCCAAGATTTAAAGAGTTTCTCAATCAGTTGGCATCCGCCAGGTGATTTTCTCCTGCTGATGGAAGGCTTGGAGATTCACGATCTTAAGTTTCCTTTCATCAACAGCTGCGCCACCATCGTTTCAAAGTTCTGGGGGTTCACTCGGGTGATCAAGATAATGTAGGACCAGGCTGTGGAGAAAAGACCCCGAGCTCTGGCTCTTCATGTTTCTTCCAATCATCCGAGTGGAGCGCCCCCGCAAATTGCGGTCTGGTCGATTGTTGGTCTAGGCTGCCGAACGGTGGTGAGTTTCGACCACCTTTCAGCCTGCGACAACACGCAGGTGCAAGTGGATGCGACTCGAACGATTCGGGAGTCCATCTTCCGAAAACTGGTGGAGGTTGTTGGAGACTTGGAAGAGAGGTTCACTGCCATATTCCCTCAATTAAGCAATTGGCCTATACACATGTAAGTAACCCTACGGGTCCAGGACCATCCGAATCGGATGTCCTTTGACCCCCCAAGACCATTCCCTGGAAGTACGAACTCACCTCCAAGACCATCCGAAGTACGGAGGTACCTGGACCCGAACTGGGTAAGTTAATTTTTAATAGAGGGAGTAGACCTGGTGGGAGCGCTCGGACGCGGCTCTTTCACGGAGTCTTCCCCCTGGCCGGGGTCGCAAGGCCTAGGGCTCCAGTCGTGCCTCCTCAGAAGGTATGATTGGACCCTCCTGGCACCCACCCCAGTCCCACCTTCAGGTTCGGTACGACTGGAGGCCAAACGGGTCCCTGCCTATGTTCCTTCTTGCAGGGAGGTCTCCCCACTGGGGATCGATACACCTCGGACGTCGAACCACAGGTCGTCCATGGGTTTGGCACGGTGAGGAGTGAGGAGTTCGGTCGGTCAAGAATTCACACCAACAGGTGGTTTGGCAGCACAGGATAGCACAGGTCACCGGTTTGGCCATGTTTGGCAAGTTTTTCGGTGTTCCAGATTCTATAGACCAGCTGAGTTTCTGGAACCAATGGAGTATTTTGTGTGTTCCTTTGGACCACTGTGATAAATTGTAAATTAGATTCCGGATAGTTTCAGGGAGAAGAGTGCGGGAACGGGAAGTCCCCCGCAAAACCTACCAAAGTGGGGTTTCTGAGGCCTCTTCCAAGCAATGCAGTTTGGACCAATGGCTAAGACTGCATGGTATGGACCATACCTCTTAGCTCGCTCTTTCCATTTTGCACCAGACAACCAGGCAGCACGCCATTTAGCTTGCCGCCGCGCAGGCGTTGGGGCATAGCCTCTCGGGTGATGTTGGAGCGGATGGGATCTTCATTCCACCCGTCCCGGGCGAACTCATGCAGGCGAGGAGGCCCAGGCAACATGTCGTCCCAGACCAGGCGGACCGGGTGGATCCGGTGGACCTGAGGGTCCCATGGATGGTCGCACGGTGTGGGAACTGTGTCCTTCTCCGGGTGTCTGCGTGGCGTTCGGTGACGATGCCGAGACTCAACAAGAAGAGGCGATAGAGGAGATTCTGAAGCTAGATATGGCCTGTGGGTCAAAACCTGGAGCCCCAAAGGGTAATTAGCTTCATCTCCCAAGGTATCCTTGTTTTGACCAGTCATTTCCCATGGTTCGCTGCATATATGTCTTCCACGGCCATGCGGCAACCGCAATGGAAAGATCCTCAAGGACTTGACATGTTAAAGAGGGATGGGTGTAGAATTCCCAGCTTCCTCCACTCGCTATTGCATCAGATGGTTGTTTCTAAATCCACCAGTTAGTTAGTTCATACTAGATACTCTCTATACAGAAAGAATCCAAGCATGCAGTCCACCCACGCCGCCCAGGGCCTTCCAAACTGTTACAGTTACTGGCCCTTGTGCTTGGGAGCTCGGTCATCAGTCAAAAACGCGTCGGTTCGGTAGGCTGCGCAGCGGAGCCGTGTCTCACTCGACCAAACGATGGCCTGGGGTCGATTGATCCAGAGAGCAGGGTCAATCGTTAAAGCTTCCCCCCCCCCCCCCCCCCCCCCCCACAAACAAAACCCAGACGCGACCCACCGCTGGGACTGGTGATCGACGGACTGCGAGTTCCGGCCAGGGGTGGTTGAAGTCGGGGGTCAATTGATCGGCATATATTCCAGTCCCATGGAGTGTATGGGAAAATTACTTCCCCAAATCTTCGTGAATCCAAACCTTCGTGAATCCAATGTGTGAAACAGCATGGTATCGCGACAGAAGTTGTTGCTTCAAGACATGCCTTTGCCTCGTTCAAAATTCACAGATCCAAAAGTTGTGCCTTTTGGTCCGCACCAAAACCCACACCCAGATACTCCATGGGACTAGCATGCTTATAAATACCTATACCTTGGGCTAGTTGACCTGAGGTTATTCTTTGTAGGTCGAGCTTTCCAGGTGGAAGCGCGTGCCCACTTTTCGTGTGGGAAAAAATGGCCGGTGGCCACGAAACACCAGCTCCGCCCGTTGCTGCGCCGCTGAGGCGCCGGTCACGTGGATTGGACGACCTTCGTGGATTTCACCAACGTGGCGGCCGCAGGAGGGGCGAACTCGCTCGCGACGCGCGGGCGAGGTCACTAGGTCACTAGGTCACTAGGTCACCGGTGGCCGGTGGGTGGAAAAGGGAATGACGTGACGCATCGTGACGCTTGGAGGGCTTAGCCGGGCGATTTTGGGGTTGGCTGGTGAGGTTCTTTTTTCGGGGCCAGCACATGTTTGCCTTCGCATGCCTTCGCCAAAGACTTCATGTAGCCAACCAGAACATAGGATTTGTTCCCAGCAATCATGCCAAAGACTGCATGAATCCAACCATCCAGGAATCCGGAGTCTGATCCTCAGTTCCATCCAGGAATCCAGGACCTTCAGTTCGTGACCTCTTCTGTTCGTTTCTCAGTGACCTTCAAAGTGACCGGCCTTGACCCTGATCCTCAGATCAGCGGCTGGAGAGGTGGGGTCTTGACCTCGGAGACCCCGGTGAAATGGTGAAACACCCTTGATGTCACCGGCACGACCTGCGGCACGACCTGCGGCACGACACAGAGAGAGAGGCTTCCGAACCGTCCTTGCACTAGACTGACGATGTGTGACTTCTCATACTTATCTCAAAAGGTATCTCAAATTCCTCCGTGTTTCTCCATCGAAACCGCCCTCGCCTTCACCAACACCAGGAGAGCGCTTGGGCTGGCGGAAGCCGGGATGCCCAGCGGAAGTGGTGCGGAAGCGCTTGTGCCTCCATGGGGACGTGCGGTGTGGTTTCAATAGCCTACATCGCTAGATGACCCGTCAACCAGACGGATGGGGGGTAAATATGACAGTTCCATTCGTTTGGTCGACGGGTCATGTGGCTCTTGATGAATCTCCTCCCCGTCAGACATGAAGTAAAGACCTCTTCATATGAGGGTGTTTTTCGTCAAGATCCATCACCGAAGAACTGGATTCCTTTTAAGGATGTTGCACTACACAACCGGTCAACCGAACTCATTTAAGGCTCGGGTGTCAGATGGAAGAGGATGGAGGGTCATCTTCAAAAGGTGGAGCTCGGATCTACGCAGTCAGTTTGTTGTGAATGCACTTCAGCTGAGCCAGTTCGATATTGGTCGCACGCGGCCAGCACAAGGTGAGCAAAAGACACATCGAGTCTCTCATGAAAAAGATCCATTGGCCCCATGACCATCATCCTCTTTGCCTCCAACAATTGCAATCCCAATCCTCCTTGCTGCATGGCGCTGAAGGGCTGGCTGCTGGGATGCAATGATAACCCAGTGCAGTGTTGCAGGCTGGGTCACTGTAAGGTGCTGAACTCCCCTATGACACCTGCGTCCAGGTTGACATGCACAGTACAGGTCGAAGGGGCTGTGCATGCAGTGCCTTTGGTTCCTGGTAGGAATCTGCTTTTTGGTACCTGTTCTTGGTACTTGGTATTTGCTCTTCTGGCGTGCGTTTGGAGTGATGGAGTCTGTTCTCGGTTTGTTGTGATCTCGGTTTTCGGCGATGGAGTTTGCAGTTCATGTTCATGTGATGTTTAGGCTTGCGACCGCGTGCACACTTTCATTCTTACCCTCCTTCAGCCTTTACTAAGCATGCCTATCATTTCATTCAGTATATATAATTGCGCACTCGAATCGAATTCGATCTGGAAGACCATGTTTTCCGATTGGAACTCGAATTCGAAATCAAACTGGAAGGCCCGAGGAAGCCCTCCAGTATCCGTTGGCAAAAGGTAGAGAAGAGGGTGCGCTCTCGCGATTGTGAGGTGTGAGTCATGAGGACGTTGTTCATTGGCATGCAGCGGCTTGATAGAGCATAAACGTTTTCAAAATATTTAATTCTATATTTCCTGGGCGCATTCTTTTGAGCTGTGGATTCTTCAAAAGTGTGTGCTTGAACTTGCTGTGGCGCCCCACGCATTTGCGAACATCCAAGTCTTCAAGTGAGAAGTCTTCAAGAGAGATATAAGAAGTTCAAACGTCAGACGTGCAGAAAGCACGCCAAGGGTCTGTCTTCCAGCATGTGTATGCCTTGGACGATCGGAAGAAATGCACCAGAAGATGTTTGGAAGTGCCTTCCTTGCAGATCCTCTTCTGCGGTGAATTTGGCATTCTATGTATGAAACATCTCCCAACTTCGTGCGGGTATTCAACCAAACCAGCTTGGTCTGAACGACTGGTGCTTCAACATGGTTTGCGCACGGTTTGGGTGCGCGCGATGTGGTGGTTCAAGGGACTGAACACCACAAATCCAGTGAAGAGGTCGCTGGTTGTTCTGATTGGTAGCTACATCCTAGCTACATCCTAGTGATGTAGCTGTGGGTCCTGGTCCTAGCTATGGGTCTTCAACGATTGCCAAGCCCTCTTGATTGGTAGCAGTGGGGTCGCAGCTAAAGGATGAGGGGCTGAGTGAGCAAAAGGAAAAAGATGGGGGTGCCTTAGTGTTCTCCAGCCCTCGAAAGGGACAATGATAGAATTTGTAAAACACCGCCTCATTGAGACAAGCGCACCCATCTCATGGCCATCTCAAAGAGGCTCTTTCAATATCTTTCAATAAGGAAGCGCCTTATACAATTCTCCCATGTTTTCAGGCTACTGGCACAAAGGCCCAGACTCCTCCACCCAGAAACAAGAAGAAACAGTCATCCATCATCCACCCATACTTATCCATACTCCATCCATCCATTGTTTTCCGCCAACGGCCTGCTGCGCCGGCTGCGGACCCATAGTTACATCCTAGCAATCCATGGGCTTGACTGGACTATTTGCTTTCATTGCTTACATGATTTTAAGATGGGTTTAAGGGTCAATGTGGGTGTGTATTCAAATTAGGGACACTTCCCATTGGGGTCTCCCTGTTGAAATGCACACCCATGTAGGTAAGATCCCGTGTTACCCCCCCATTTCTTCACTTTTCAGACCCGAGGTTGTTCTATGGTCCACAAAGTCTCCTTGAGGCTGTGAGAAACCGACCCGGACCGGGCAAGCGATCCTGGGACGTCAAGGATGGGAGGGTCAGCGATAGTGATGCCATGGATGTTAGGTGTATTACCAGCACCCTCCAACAGGTCACCACCCTTCACTTTTAGATCTCCAAAAGCCACCAGAGGAGACCTATTGGAGATGTTGGAGGGTGCTGGTAGATGATATGTGGAGCCCCAGACTTTGAACTCTTCAAGCCTCTTTTTCGGTGTTGAATCAGACGGTGATTGAGTTGCAAGGGACGTTCTGAAGAGAAGCAGAGATCCGACAATCACGAGAATTACTTAAAAGAAGTCAGTATATGTAGACCCAGAAGTTCAAAGACTAAAACATGACACTTAGATGAATAACAGAATAGAGTTTGGTGGTATCTTTTTTTTCAGAGTAGGTGGCACGAACAGCCCCTATATCCGAAGGAACTGAACGGCCCTTCGAGGCGACCGGCGAAGCTTTGAGGGCCCACGTCGAGGGTCCGTTCCCTTTCGGGGTTTTGGAGGGTCTCCTTTTTGGACTCCGCGAGAGTTGCACTCCCGGTTTTTCCAGGATCCACGTTGAACGTGTGGTTGAGTCCAAGTGAAAGTGGACTCAAAAGTCACAGACCCTTAACAGACCCTGAGGAGCTTGGGATTATTTTCTTTTCAGATGGAACTTTCAGACAGAGCTGATTGGATCACTGATTTTGACAATGCCTGGATGTTCGAGTCAGTATCTGGACCCAACCTTGGTTTTAGACGAAAAGACCATGATACATGAATATACATGACATCACATGACCCCTTTTCACCGGTAGATCGATCTACCTTTCGTACGACCTGGTCGACGTACAGATACATTCGAATTGGGAGTTTCTCACATCAAACCGCTTCGATGCATCAGATGTTGGCTCCAGAGGTAGCAGATGGTAGCATCATCATTCCCACCAGATGCGGCATCTAGACAGACTGCCGTGACTTCCATTGAGACATTGCGGTCTCAGTGTTGTCAGCACTTGTCGTCACATTGTAGCATAGAGCTCAGCAGCTTGGTCATCCACAACATTTTCTGGCTCAAACAAACATGTGGGCCAGAAGGATCTTGACAGAGACGTGGACATGCTTCATGTGTCCAATCCGGACTTGGTTCCAGCGCATGGGACCGGTATGAACATCTAAAAAGCACCAGACTAGCCATACCTACCTTAGCCCAGACCGCGCTCTTGCCGGAACAACCGCCTTGGGATGTTGCGTAAAGTTTCTATCAGATTATCATATACTCAAAAAACAGCTACTGGCACCATCTTGCACCCCTTGTTCAAAAGATGTGGGTTTGCAGATGTACCTTAAAGACAACAATAGACAACATGTTGATTTTACATTTTACAGAGATCTGTGAACTTCACAGATCTGTTTGCTCCATTTGGCGAGAGATCTACTGATCTACTGGTTGAGCCCAGGTCCCAACTGCTCCCCTTTTCTGACCCTCTGTCGGTTCCACCACCGCTCCCCGCGCCATGGTGGAGACGATCGTTTAGGCCAGGGCCTGAGAGGTTGTGTTCGAAGGGTTTCGACTTCGCCTCGCAGCAAAGGCGGCAAATCCATGCCATGCCCAGTCAGTGGATAACCTTTAACTTTTTTTGGGGAGTGGTTCCCCACTAAGCAAAAACAGGTAGGACAAATGTAACTTGATAGATTCTATTTTCCAGGGACTGCAAAAACGATTCAAAACAGATCCTTTTTCCAGCACCACCCTGTTTGGGCAGTTCATAGACCCCCCCCGACTCTCTATTTTCCATCTAATAACATTCCTTGGTGACTCCTGGTTTGGAGTTTCCTCTACCGAATCCATCACAATGGACCTGTGACAACTGACGTGTGACTCTTTGGAGGATTCACCGTTGGAACACCCCACGCCGAACTGCAAGCCGACTGAGGGCGGCATTCTGTACACTCTTCGTTGATGCTGCCAGGCACTCGGGCTGAGAAGGCGCCATGAGGTGGCTGGGGTGGAACAAACCGGGTGTGCTCTGAAAAACCGTCATTGGAGTTGCTTTCAACCAATACCAGATCCTCTTCGGAACGAAAAGACCATCGAAAAACGCAAAACGGCCACGCATCCGGGGACAGGAGTCGACTGTTACGGGGCGCTCAGGTCGATCCACGAAAGCCTGGAGCCAACGGTACGAGGCATGGGTGGACGGGACGGATGTGGAAGCTCGAAGGTCCAGCTCGATGGTCCGACAGGTGTTGGTATGTTTTTAGTCGTTCGTTGGCTCAACCTATGGGAGGGCTTAGTTGAACGAACTGCTTGATTTCAATAGAACACTTAGCACTCAGGATACTCAAAACCCAACTTCGTTGCATTAAGACGGTATTGTATCAAAAGGGGTTTGAAGAAAACACATTCCTGAGCACCGAAAACACAGCGCCACCCAAGCCCATGAGGGAGCAGGTGAGAATCGAGGTGCAGGCTCTCATTTCCTGGGCAACACTTTTCCTGCCCTAAGAATCCGGGCCCTCAGCAACACATAGGGTTTGGTTCAGGTCCGGACCCCTGCGTTTCGAGGTCGGGTCCGACCCCGGAGAGCCCGGACTCGGATTCTTAGGGGTGGAAACCAAAAAACGTCGATCACTCCTAAAGAGTGGAGATGATTCGAGTCCACAGTGGTAGTCCTTTTCATGTCTTTTCATGTGTATTTACGGTCCTCCCTTGGTGCTGGCGGCTCCATGGTCCTGTTGTCCTGGTTTTGTGGATCAGGTGATTCTTTATTTTCCCGGTTCCTGGGTGAATCCCCAAACCTACCAAACCGCGCTTCCTGTTTGGGTGTCCAATGGTGACCTATAAGTAGTGCGGGGTTGTCCAGCCTGGTAACCTCGCTACGAAGCAGCTGGTGGGGAGTATTCTTTGATGCGACAGCCCCGGCTTCCTGGACTGCAAAGCAAAGGTGCTTTTTTTCGGCATGTATTTTTGGTGCGAGCCCCAAGTCGCAACGAGAGGATGAACTGCCAAGGCAAGAGGTTCGGTGCTGCGTAAACACTAAAACCTCACCACACCCAGCTTGAAAGCGTGTCACCTTCACCCCCTCCCTGAGGCCCTGGCCAGTCTCGGGTAGGGAGAAGGCTGTTCATGTATCACCACTGAAGAGTTGACGCTCCAATTCATGTACGTAGACTCTTGACTCTTGATGAATAAACCCACCCAATTGAATGCACTCACTTGCGGACCGTCAGCGAAACGGGCGCACCCACGCTCCCCTTCCCAGCTGTCTGGGGGGTTGAGGTGGGAATGAACAGAGTGTGACACCACGCTATACAAGGAAATGAAAAAGAGATGTTCTATGTACAACTACGAAACGAACTACGAAATGCCAAACGGTGTGCGGTGGAGGAAACGGAACAGGAACGCAAGTCACAAACTGCTCAAAAATGATTTTTTGGCATCAAGTCCGTAGCCTATGGTCACCCTGTCCTCTGCGGGCGCAAGGTGACCTAATACGAGTCTGAGCCAAAAATGATGAATTGTGGTGAATCGGTCCTGGATGAATCAAGACTGAACCTGTCAAGCACAGAGATGAAGCAAGCGTGGATCTCACCTAACCGTTCATGCATATCTGGATCTTCTCTGCTTGTGTTGCAGAGGATCCACATTGCACTGAAATTCCTAATTAAGCATTAGAACCAAATTCACGGGGCATCAGGATGTCTTATTGTGTCGAAATCTTCACATGTGGGGTTAACAATCGAGAGCCTACATTAAGACTCCTTGGACCCTTCTGCATTTCGCAGGGCCTTCGACGGGGGGATTCGCGGTGACACATGGTCTCAGGAGTGGAACTTCCACCTTACGGCGATCCACAGTTGAGCGTGCCGTGGCGGAGCTCGCTCTTTCGCACTGACTCCGTGTCGGACGTTTTTTCCACCGCGGAGTACGGGGAGAAAGCAGATGGTCACTAGTCCTTTGCTAAACCGTACGAGTATACGAGTATGTGTATCATAATGATCCATTAATTGTGCATTGTAGCATTTAGCATCTGGGACTGGAATTGTATCTATTAGATGGACGTGGCGCAAAATGGCCCACCCTTCTTGATCCTTCTTGCAGCACCCGCAAGCTGAACAGCTGTTCGTTGAACAGAGGGTATTGAATGAGGGTACCTAATTCTTGAACCACAGACACATGGTTTTGAATGGTACTTTACTTACTGTTTTGTTCCCTCATTACCATCATGTTCATCATCTCTATAGTCTCCACTTTTCATTCTCGCCAACCCGGGGTTAGAATTGAAAGGTTTGAGGTTTCTTTGGAGAGATGTTTGAGCCCCAATCGATGGGAGTTGCCCTCAAAAAGCCAGAGGGTGAACATTTGTATATGCCACAATTTCACCGGCAACTTGCATGGGTCCACCTTAGACGCAAGCTTGCAGATGGTTCTTGGATGTTCTTGGCTTTGTCCGAAGCTGCGATGACGGGATGTGAGCTGATTGAGTCTACAGGTCTCTACCAACCGAGATGTCGAACATACCCATTTACTGAGGCAAAGAGTCTCACAGGGAGCTCAGTGTTTGCTTTGATGTTTCCCCAGGAAAGGCTACTGTACTTTGGAGTTGTTCCAGCCTCAACAAAGTTTGTTGCATGCATAGTATCCTCCTCCCGACCATAGCTTGTATATCACCAAGTTATCCCCTTTCCTATGAGGCTGCGTCCTTTACATATGAGGTGTCCTGGTACCTTTTGAGAAGGTGAGGACGGAGACTGATGTAGGCGCCAGGAGGGTCCAATGACCTTCTGTTCGGTTCGGTGGCAGTGGATCCTATAGGGACTCAATGGCCTGGCACTTGCTTTGCTATGTTCCGAGCACGGCCTCGGGCCGCACGACGGAACGCGCTGAGGCCCTCTACTGGGACGCCCGGCATGCGCGGGTGACCGGTCGGGGGTTCTCAGGCGAACTGGAGTCGAGTGGAAGCTGCGCAGCGCGAGTGACGTCAGGTGTGGGGAAACTGGATGGAGATGGCCCTGAGTGGGATGGATGGATGGCGAACTGGAGATCGGCTTGACTAGCGGCTTGACTGGTTTTCAGCGTGGTATCAGGAGGAAAACATCTCCAACTTTGGTCCACTTTGGTCGCTTTAGGTCCACCTTTGGTTTATGAACTGGGTCCACTTGATTTGTCTCTTCAGGTTGAAAGACTTTGTGAAGACAATTCCACTGAAGCCGGGGGGGGTGAAGAACTCGTGTCTGGATGTTTGGCTGGTCCCTTCTCGTTTGAAAGAGAGTGGCACACTCCGACGAACACATCGCACGATTTCATTCACACCACCCTGTTCGTAAAGGGAAAGGGTCTTTTTCCAAGGGGGGCATGCCATCCACTTCCATGTTGGTGAGTCACAGTGTCATCTCTAGCTTGCTTCCCAAACATGGACATGAAGATCCGACCGGCAATAGGCTTCAAAGGCTCCAAGTGACGGAGATATGGTTAGAAGGCGTTCAGAAGTCCAAGCGGCCACCTTCAGCCCGGTGGCTTTCCCACCTCAAAAAGGGCTTCCTTCCCAGACACGACCAGTCTGGGACGGCCGGCCGGTCAGTGGGGTGCCAGGGGGTCATCGCTCACCCATGGAGTGTTTGGGATTCCTGTTTTGACCACCTGTATTGACCTGAGCCTTCACATCTTTAGCTTTGGGACCCACACCTGGGACCACAGCTTCACCTTTAGAGAGGAGGGGGTTGATTTTTGGCGGCCGTGTCCAGGAATCCATTTGATACCGGTTTCAGAAGATCTGAGAAGATGGATCATCCTGGACAGGATGCAACCTGTTGCAACCAGAGCTAACATCTGTTGCAACTTGACTTGTGAGTTCAACCCCACTCGTCCAACGCAGAGTTCCATCCAAAGCTAGAGGTTCTGCATAAAGAAACAACAGAAACGTCCGGATGGATCGCCAACGAGCTGATGGGCAACAGTTCCTGTGGGATGGGGTGCTTCACAGTAAGAGTGCAGTTGCACCCCATCCCCACTAGTTACCCACGTCACTACCCGCCAAGAGTAGTGCAGTGCAGGATGTAGTGAGGGATGGGGAGTAGTGCAGTTGAGAAAAAAAAACCAACCATTCTGCACTACTTGTCAGGAGCGTCCCCTGGTTTTAGCAGTTTTCAAGTGATGATCATTCATTTTCCCTAATGACGGCTGAGTCCCCAGAGCTGGGGGACAGATGTTTTAACTGCATGTTTGTCCCAGCTTCCGAACGGAGCAGCAAATCCAAGGTCCCTGGTTTTTTTTGTCGAACGGAAGCTTTCTGTGGGGAGTTGAGAGAGATTCTGATTTTTCAGGGTGCTTTTCTGCCACCGTTCGTTCGGCCTGCAAAGATCCGAGCTGAACTCCGGTCTAGAAAAAGAACGACATGTGGGACGGATTTTTGGGCATCCCTGCCCAAAAATAACAATAAATTATTCCCTACCAGCACCCTCCAACAGGTGTTTCCTGGTGACAACAGGTGTCCAGGTTCACCACCTGTTAGGGTCTCCAAACAGCCTGTTGGAGGGTCCTGGTATAGGATTCCATCAACCCAACCCTTTGTGAGTCCCTTTGTGGTTATATGGGTCTTTTCTTCCCAAAGAATCCAGCTGTTTTACTATACGGAGTTTTGTACTACACCACCAGGTCGTTCTGGCCTTCTTTCAATGGTCTTTGAAGGCCGTGGCGGGTTATCCTGTTTGGATGGTCCTAGCTGGACTACCCTGCCACCCGGGATCTCCAGGATACCCGGTTACCCAGCATCTTGGGATGGTCCAAGTTGAGCAACTCCACAGAGCCGCAGCCCCGGGGCCAAAGGTGCGGCCTTCTTTGATTGGTATTTGGACTACACCAGGCGCTGCGGTACGGGTGCGGTACACGAGTCGTCGCGAAGTCGTTTGCGCTTCGATCCCTTTCGAACCACGATGCCACGTTGGCCGAGCATGGAAGTCATGGGGAGTACTGGCTTTGTGGTGGGACTGGTGGTGGGGGCTATCAAGGTGTTGATGTGTGGTTGCCCTGCAACCCGCACAAATGATTTGGGCACAGTGAGTTCGATAGCACTAATACTCCTAGAAAATGAAATCAAGAACCCGTCCCTTGAATTGCTCCATGTATGCAGAATATTGTTGATGTTTTTTCAGTCAGACCTTGTATTCAGTACTGTGATGTACCGTGTGTTCTAATTTGTTTCGATCATTTCAAGGTATGGAAAAAGCTCCTAGTGGTTTTCGTGTTTTCCTCGTGCCTGGAAATGGTTCGGTTCCAAGTTCCATCTGAGTTTTGTTGGGTTTTCACTGTTTTCACCGAAGATCCAACACCCACGACCTATCTGGAACTGCGTCGGACTGCCCCAGACAGACCCTCTGGCACCACCTGATCTGGCCTGATCGGTAGTCCTATGCCAGTCACCATCTGTCCTTGGGGAATCGACTGATTCTCATTCCGGATGGGTCAGGGGTGGGAGCAGTCAGGGTTTGCGGGAGCAGGACACGGGCTGTTGGGTTAACAGATCAATACTTGCACCACTGAAAGGATACCCCCTTGAAGACTAACTGAACCCTGAAAACCACATAGGTTCATAGAGGAAAACCATCTTCCTGGGGCCAGGACGTCAGGGTCCAGTTATCGGGCGGGTCGTTTTGAATTGTCATGAAGATCGGGGTTGAACCATGGTTAACAATGACCCGTTTGGCCTCCAGTCGTACCGAATCGTTTCGTTTCCGTGGGACTGGGGTGGGTGCGAGGAGGGTCCAGTCATACAGCTTCTGAGGAGGTACCTGGAGGTGTATGGTATGGTTAAATTAATGGTTTAATTGACATATCCAACCCCATAAGTTCCAGTTCCTGCTTTGGAGGGTCCAGGTTTACGAGGGGCCAGCGAGATGTTCGGATTGAAGCAAATGAATGAGCGTATCAAATGGGTACAAACCCATAGATTGAGCTAGCTGGATCCTCCAAACCCACCCCAAACATACCAAGGCCGACCTTCTGAAGGCAAACAATTTCTTGGGGAATCTCCTGTTAATTCTTGGGGGCTTGTATGTTGTTTGTCCAAGTTGGTTTAGTACTCCCCGGCTCTCCTCCCAGGCTCTCCACGCTTTTGTTGCGCAGGCTCAGAGGAATCTTTCTTCAAGAGTGTGGCACTCAGGTTGATGTGAGTCCTGGATACTAGATATAGCCTATCTGAGTTTGAAGGCTTCAGCGGACCCCCTACACATCCTGCTCTTGCAGCTCACTTTGTGTTTGGGAAGACCCCCATATACGGGTCGGACCAAAGGCGATGTCGGGTCGGACGTTGGGGTCACTAAAGCTCGCTTCAGCTTAGGATGACATATATGTCACATGTCCTTCAGCTTAGCATGACAGAAGGGAGAGCTTACAACTCCAATAAGATCCACTTCGGGCATGGTTTGGTCCAAGTCCACTGGCAATCGGAGTACAACAACTGCCAATATACCGCTACTAGGAACCCGGGCATCGCTACGAACGGAGCAAGGACGCTACTGGGGGCTCCTGGCCATACTGCTAGGAACAAGAAGCCAAGGAGATGTCATTGGGGTCATGACCGATTGAGTGGAACTGGCTGCATCCTCTATGGCCACATGGAATCTGTACTGATTGAATGGTGAATTTGCGCATTTGTTCTTCCAACACCCGTGGTATGTTATGGAAGAACTATAGGTCATGAAACACAGTTCGAAGGAGATATGAGTTAGCTAAGGTAGCTAAGAAGAATTAGCAGAATCTTTGACAAAGATAATAAGGAGGTCTTTGTTTATCTTTGTTTCAGAACACAATTATCAACACTATACACATACGTGTCGTGACCCACCATATTCGCCCGACCAGTCCACAAAAATTGCTCACTTGCGACTGACACCCACCCCCCCGTACCCTCTATTGATTCTGAGCGTGTATGGGCAGCAAAAGCAAAAACGCAGCCGCCCTCGTTTTCTTGAGCCAAAGTTCAAAGTTGGTTATGCTCAGTGCTCATGACTGACGTGTCAACTTCACGAAAAAAGGGTAGAGTGGTGCTTAGGATTTCTCACTCCCCCTGATGTCTTTGACATCACTTGGTTCGCTCACAACTTCAAAGCTTCCGCTAGATTGCGAGTCTTCTGGATCATACGGCTTCTCATGTCGCTCAGCTGTTCTGGTTTCAATGCCAAGCCACAGCGGCATCTGGCTCAGATCTTCCTGAGCCAAGCCCTCATCCGCCAAGGAGCGAGCCCAAGCACCAGCATTGGTGTCCGTTTCACCTCTGGATTCATAGCCTTGCAGCCTCGCTTGATAGCCGGGGCTCTCACCAATCGTCAGCCCAGGCCCACTCTGCGAGGCTTCCACAGCAGCGGGCATGCAGCGCTGGTCATCCGGCTGCGCAGCCCTTCCCCTCTCCAAGGCTCGAGACCTTAGTGGATGATCTTCCCCATACCCACGCGGCCCCGGAGTCGTGGAGCGGGGTGGAGGTAGTGGATTCGAAGAGCTTGCACCCACCAAACCCTCTTCAGCCTTGGGAGCAAAGCGCACATAGAAAAAACAATAGCCCCTCCATTCGTAGATGCCCGGCAGGTCCGCATTGCGGGAGTCGACCCAATCATCCATGATCTCCTGCCGCTGCCAAGCCTGGCGAGTACTTTGTCGATGAAAGGCCACCGTCACTCTCGTTTGGGACATCCTCTCTATTCGAAATGGTGTTCCCCTGTGCAGGGGATGAAATGCTCGAACCCGACTTTTTCGCAGCACCCGAACCCACCATTCGCCAGCACCATCTCCACTGCCAAGGCATTCCCATCGATCATCGCCAGTGGGTGGAGATGCAAATCGGTCCAGCGTCCAAGGAGCGTCCGTGCCCAATCCCCGGTGAGTTACCGAGGAACGCAGCGCACACAAACGCTGCTTCCATGGCTGCACATCGCGCGCGCCCGTGAGGGTGCCAAGTTGGCAAGAGTCGAACGAACGAGCGGTCGACGTCGAATGTGGGGCAGGTTCATCTTCCCTTGCCCATCTTGTTTTCTCTTCCGTCCTGCCAGGGCCAGGTTCATTTTCCCTTGGCCATCTTATTTCCTCCTCGATCCTACGTGGGCCAGGTTCATCTTCCCTTGGCCATCTTGTTGCTGTTCTTGTGTGGGATTCGTTAGACCTCTTGTTGGACTGGCCATTTGCCGTCTTGTTCCAGTTCCAAGCTACAAAGGTTGCGACTGCTCCCAACGCAGTCACACATGCCAATCGAGCAAGGCTTCCAGTGCACGGCAATGCCGCAACCATTCCCAATGAGGCCACCGCTCCATACGCCGCTTGCTTCATGGCGTCCAGTTTGGATCCCGATCGAGATTCACACGGGGCAGCAGCATCGCGAAGGCCAACAGACTCTCTGAAGTTCTGCCAGGACTGAAGCTGCGTAATGGATTTTGTAAGCAGGTCGGCGCACAATTCTGCTCCAGGAATGTGCTCCACATCCCATAGTCGATGTTGCAATCTTTCACGAAGGACATGGCTTCTCAACCTGAGATGTCTTGTCCTCCAGGGGCCGGAGGGAGCCTGAAGCAGTTGTATGCCCGACATGTTGTCTCCCTTGAGTGTGAACGCTCCTTCTCGATCCAGGATGTTGCAGTGAAGCACATTCACCACCGCTCCAACGCTCTCACCCAGGGTGAACCCATCAATGTAGCCCAACAGCTCGCTCTCTGTTGTGCTCAGTGTTGCAAATGCCTGGGCCTTTGACTCCCAAGCCACCAAACATCCTCCCCACATAGCCATGATACCTTGGTGACCGCGGCCTCCAGCGGGTGCAAATGAGGAATCCGTCAACACCTCCAACCGCGACATTGACTGTCGGCGACCATGCTGATCAAGTTCCGAGGAGCAGGGTCCATACTCCAGTGCCAAGTCTGGGGTTGCAGCCAAGTATCCAATGACATGACGAGCCAACTCCAGAACACCCTTGGGGGATTTTGTGACCCGTGCACCCAGGTAAGCAACAGCAAAACTGAGATCAGGTCTTGTTCTGGTTGACAGCCATAGCAACTCTCCCACCAAGGTCTGGCATTGTTTCACCTCATTCGGGTCAATGACGTCCTCGGGTTCGAGCTCAATGGCCTTGGGAAGCGGCGAATACCTCATTGGAAGGTCCGGATGTCTGCTCACAATCTCCCGAGCATAGTCTGGCTGACCAATCATGAGGTTCGTCCCGCTCCACTTCATTTCCACACCACAAAATTTCTTCCACTCATCCTGAACCACCCAGGTCGGTGTAGAGCACTTCCAAGTGGATGCCAGCTTCGTCAGGAAAGCCTCAGCAACTGGCTTGGGGCCCATAACAATGAAGTCATCCACGTAGGATAAGGCAAACCCCGATGTTTCACCCTCCTCCATGACATTCACATAGTCCCCCTCTGCACCAGGTGCCGTCATCAACCTCCACACATTTGGCTCCGGTGTTGCGGTCAGCCAATAGTGCACACCTAATTCCCACCACCGCAGGCCACGGAGAATATCATCTCGATATGCCTGCCAGTCCGAGGGAGAGCTGTCCAGCCCATACACGGCCGCCTCAACCACCCACCTGGTATCCGCAGACATCAATCCAGCTTCTGTCAAAATCGCCGGAGGCTTGGTGACCATGAGTCGCGTTGATTTCCGAGGTGCCAACAAAAAGGCTGAGGACACGTCAGTGATTCCTATCGACCACTGTTCATAGGCCGCCTTCCTCAGTGCACACCTCAAGGATCCTCCATCAATGCCGCTGGCATATAACTCAAAAGATTTTCCAGCCGTAGTGGTTCCCTGCCTTTCTCCCTTCATTGTGTGAGAGGGTTCACATCGTCTCGCAGTGTCCTCCACCAGGTTTCCACATAGGACTATTCTTGACCTCTTCCTTCCGTCCGGGGCTTTGATTGTAGGCACCAGTTTTGATGGCACCACCAGCATTTCTTCGTAGCCCGGTTCACGGCAGAGATCCTTGACAGACACCGGTCTAACTGCCTTCGTGGTGCGTTCCAAGGACTTCACCTCATACTCCAGGGATGGGATCCACTCCTTCAGGTCTTTTCTCACTTGTGCCAGAGGGACGGTGTACGTCTGGAGGACTGCATGGACATTGGAAAGTGGCCGCTGCTCATCTCCAGGGTGTTCTTCAACTACCCCTTCAACCATTTTGGCCATCTGACAGCTCAGGTCAAAGTCCCGAATCTCCGTCAGGTCATCTTCCAGAGCCAGAACATTCTTTTCCACATAGTCCATCAGTGCCCCTTGCAGTTGTCCTTCTTCCTCACCCACCGCCACATCCTTCAGGAGGTCACTCCACAATTGCTTCCATCCCCAGTGTTCTTCGTGCATCCACTTCATCAACTTGCAGGCTTCCTCGGCCTCACACTCCACATCGCCGTTCATCTTCTCCGGCTGCTCTAAAGGAGTTTCGCAAAAGTCACAGCAGTTGTGCCCTTTCAACTTCCTCACCGATCCACCCTCCGCACCTTGTAGACCACACTCCTTGCAAACAGAGGAGAAAGAGCAAGACCCCCCCCCCAGTCCAGTTGTTTGGCTGGACTGGTTGTTCTCCCCCGGAAGTGGCATGTAGTCGATGAAGTCCAGGATCAGGCGATGACCTTGGAGGCGGAAGTTGTGGCAACATCGGCTGCATCGGTTGTTTTCCCAATAGCCTGTGTGTTGGCTTCCCCGGTTCTGGTACCACTTGAAGCTCCAGAACTGCTCGTTCTGCTGCTGGATCTTGTTGGACCACCACCCTGGCATGTTGGACCTGTTCACCCTCCATCAGCACATATCCCTGCGACATGAATGGAGACGGGCCCATAATCGTCATGGTTCTGAAGGGTGCCGTCAGGGGACCAAATCCTGCTCTGTGCCATCTTTTGGTTTTCACTGTGACTCTCCCCCCAATCGGCAACAGTGCAGTAGACGGTACACCAAGATGAGCACATTGCCGGCGAAGCCGCTCTTCTCCAACATAGCGTGCAATTCCAGGCCACCACTTCTGATCCAGTCCACTCTCCTTGATGAGCAATCGAAGGCGCCTTTTCACTTGGTTCACCTCACACTCAATCCTCCCATTGGACGGCCCTTCATCTCCGCCCGTCATGGTTTGATACAGTCCAAATCGCCTGCAAAAGGTCTGGAAAGATCGTGACAGAAAGGCACATTCTCGATCTGTGTGGACCCTGATCATTTGAAGGCCCATAGCTTTGAAGCGACAGAAGATGCGAGTGGCAACCTTGGTGACATCCAACTGCGACCTGCTTTCTAGTGGCTCCACCAGTGTGACATTTTGTACCCCCACAGGCTCACCCAGGTCCTTGATGTGCTTCTCCCATTCGCCATTCATTCTTCTCACTTGTTCATCATCAGGTTGTTGGTGTTCTTCCCCTTGTTGCTCCTCCTCCAGGGGCAATGGGTCACCATCTTCTCCATCTAGTTCTCGATCTTCTTCATCATCCGGGGCTTCTCTTGGCAGTCTTGGAATGGCCACTGTTGCAACCAGCAGGTATTTTGCTCTGGTTCCCAGTCCCACATCTTCTCCTTCCGGCATAGGCCCCACGATGTCATAGGAGAGGCAATGAGCAGCTCGATCCCCGCACGTTCTTCGATGGGGTGCATCCATTCCCATCATTTCCATACATCGCCTGCAGTCTCTTCTGTACGGCTGATGCTGATTCTGCACGTGCTTCTTCCACGCTTCCATATCCAGCCGCTGCAGGGCATGTTGTCCATCCCCAGTCACTGCTTCCGGAGTCCCCAACCTTTGCAAGTACCTCTTCAGGCTGAGTTGAATAGCCGCCACAAGGCCCGGTGCCCATGTTGACCATTCACGGGATTGGCTCAGACGCTCTTGCAAGGAGTTGGCCGATTTCTGTCCAGTTCCATCTCCTGCGATGCCATTTAGTTCATCCATGTCCGGCATGTTGGCGACCATGAGACTTGTAGGCTTTCTTTTGACGTGTCCAACAGGTCCTTGATCCATTGTAATGAGCTTGGCGTTCATTGTCACCATCACATCCTGGATCTCCTTGAAGTTCCAAAAACTTGGCATATCCTCCTCCAGAGCCTGACTCTCCATGTAGGTCGCCGGATCCCGGGGAGACTCCATCAGGTAAGCAGGAGGGAGTTCACGGCCCTTCGACTTCGCATCCATGCGTGTCCTAGCCTCTTCCGCCATCATCCATAGTCCTGCTTGCTTCAAGACCAATGCCAGGTCCCCATGTGCCAAGTTCTGCTCAACCATGGACAGACCCTCCAATCCAAAGCGTCTCTCATCTCTTCCCCTCAAAGGCCTTGGTCCGGGCTCTCGATGGCGCAGCCTCGACACACTTCTGCACGGGGGTCCACCCACCACAGCCACCACATGTCCATTCCTCGCTAGATGGCATAGGTAACTCCACGTGCCAACTGCATGCATATCGAACTGAGTGCCCATAGTGATGTCCACGTTGATCACCTCGTAGCCCCCCCAGTTCTCCTTTGTCCAGGCCTTGGGATTCCTTCCTGAATACAGGTGGATGATCACTCCAGGCGCCCGAGCGTGCCGACGTCGCTGATGTCGATTCCAGGGACACTCTTCAGGATTGTAGTGATCTTGCCCCCTCATATAGCTCCAAACCTCTTGTGGAACCTCCGGAAACTTTGTCGACCACCACCTCCGGACCTCTTCATCCAGCATCAACTCACCCTGATCTTCCTTCTCCATGATGTCCAAAAGGGCGAGGGCCTGCTTCTCCGGAAGCACTGGACATCCACCCCTCAACGTGCAGTCAATTCTTCCACTCTGAGGATGGTTGATTTTCACTCCAGCTGAAGTCCATTGCAACTTGTACCCGAGCTTCACCAGTCGGTGCAGGGGAACAATCACCTCCACTTGTTCCTTGGTCAGCAATGTGCTGTGCTCCCTTACTCGAAACAAGGTCGTCGACCCCGATGCCAGCTCCACAGTGACCGGCACCAATCTGTTCATTTCGTGAGGACGGGCTCGGCGAAGTCCATTCGTGGCTCCTCCATCCAAGAGAGCTACAGCCTCACCGCCGTCCAAACACTGTGGCTTCAATTCTTTCAGCCTCAGCACCTTCATAGTTCTCAAGGCTTTCAACAACGATGTTGCTTCCGTCAGCAATTCTGCAGTTGCATCCTTGCCTTGCGTCTTCTCCACCACCGGCTCACTCTTTGAAATAGGCGGAGATCCACCATCAGTTCGAGCTTCATCTGTCTTTCCATTCTCGGGGGCAAGCTTCTCCCCCGTCTCAGTCCTCTCGGAATCCTTTGAGTTCTTCACCTTCGCAACCTTCCTTCCCTCTTTTGCGTCAGGCTTTGTCATCTTGCCCCCATTCTGGCAATCCTTCTTGAAGTGAGCTCCACCACAATTGTAACAGCGACCCTTCATGTCCGTGGTGTCATGCGCATAGCTGCAATTGGTGCCCCTCTTGCAACCTTCATCTGTCCTCCAGAAGCGGCAAGGGTGCTTGGGTGCCGTCTTATCCTCCGAGTCTGCTCCCCCGAAAGCGGTCGCCACTGCCTTCACCGCCGTGGATTGCTGAGTTCCTGAGGCTCCCGATGTTGTTGTCGGCGGTTGCACCTTCATGGGTGTGACCAGTGACACTTCCTCCACCTCAGCCTGCACGTACTCTGCCAGCTCCATCACAGCCTCCACTGTCGCCGCATAATCAACACGTAGTTCTTGCCTCACGTTGGCAATTCTGAATGCCATCTGAGAACCGCCTGATTTGGTGGCGCTGTCAATCATGCGTTGCACAGTGACCATGAGAACCACAGGGTCAGGTAGAGAGAGATGAAGTTCTTGTGCCCGGGTCAGCCATCGGCGCCATAACCTCACTTGTGTCAAGAGGTCTGAGGTTCCTGTTGCAAACCTCGTCTCCACTAGATTTTTAAGGAGTTGTGTTTTTTCAGCCCCTCCTCCCGGCTGGTACGCCACGTGCAACCGGTACAGGATGTGGACCACTGAGAGCTGCCGACCACTGACTAGATCTCGTCGGAGTTGATCCGGCAATGCTCCCAACAGCATTGCGATGCCCCTCTGTTCAATCCTCTGCAGTGCAGGCTCCACCACCACCACCGGCTTGGCTCGCAGGCGTTCCAGAGGACTCATTGTCAACCATCGGGCATAGTGCTCCTGCGCAATCGAGAGGGATTCTTCCCACCATGCCTTGGCACTGTGCGAGATGTCAGCCATCAGGGGAAAACTCATTGTGAGCCAGTCCCCAAACAAGATTGAGGCCCCTTCAACATTCGGAGAGGGTAGAGCAGGAAGTTCAAGATTCCTCAGTGCCTCCGTCATTGAAGCAGTTGATGCCCCACCACCAATCCTGTCCTGAACCCTGGTCCATTGCAGAGCTCAACAATGGGTGACGCCCTTGAGGTAATCCAGGAGGTTGATCCAGTGCAGGGTCTCCCAGGGGTTGACCACTTGAGACGGTCTTATACGAGGTCGTATCTGTCGGCTCACGGGACGTGCCAAGGCGACGCAGCTCCCTTTGAAAGGTCTCCTCAGCCTCCCGAAGGATCCTCGCCCTCAGCGCCTCCAGATCATCCTGACCCGGGGAAGTCGGTCCCAAGTCCTGCCCCACACCACACGGCCCCGACCCATTCGCAGCAGGGTTGCCTGCAGCAAACTTTCCATCACCTTGAGCTTCCGGAAGATTGCCGTCACCTCCAGCTTGACCTCCCCCAGTCATGCCTCTTCTAGCTGCCTCCTGAACCCCTGGGCTCCAGAATGGATTGATGTTGGGTGACCGAACTGGTGTTTGCCCCACCCCCTGCCCATAGTCCAAGGCTCTCGGGTTCATCAACCCACTTCCATCTCCAAACAACCCTCCTCGAGCTGCTGGATCAATGCCAGGTCCAAGAGGTGCTAATAGACCTTGACCTTGAGGTTGTCCTGCTAGTGCTTGCTGAAGTACATGATAAGTTCGTTGAACCGCATCATGAAGTGCCCCCAAGCCCACAGCCGATCCCGCCGATGCGGGAGGAGTTGCCGCAAGCTCCCCAGGTTTCACCGATTTCAGCGACGACGAAGCGACACCCACCCCAGCTCCCAACTCTCGGTGACCTTCATCCAATGCCCCCATCACCGGTGGCCTAAAGGATGTAGGTGGTCCCCTCGGCGTGCTGCCCACTTCCATCGACCGTCTCGGTCCCGCGTCCGCGGATCTCGTCCGCCTGACTTCCTCCTCAATCAAGGCGTCGAGCCTGCGGTCAGCCTCACCGATCACCAGTGAAGCCTCCGCTCTTCTTTGTCTGCCAGCTGCTCCAGCGCCTGCTGCACCAGCGCCAGCTGCATCGCCAGCTGCATCGCCAGCTGCACCAGCGCCAGCCGCACCAGCGCCAGCCGCACCCTCAGCCGCGCGCCTTCTGCGCATCACGGTGGACATGGCGTAGCTCAACAGGTTGGGCTCATAACCTGAGCGTGTATGGGCAGCAAAAGCAAAAACGCAGCCGCCCTCGTTTTCTTGAGCCAAAGTTCAAAGTTGGTTATGCTCAGTGCTCATGACTGACGTGTCAACTTCACGAAAAAAGGGTAGAGTGGTGCTTAGGATTTCTCAGATTCAAATCAATAACTGTTTTCCTTATTGAAGGCATGCTTCCCCACCTGTCAGGCTCGGTGAGAGTTGTTAGATTTTATGTCAGCTGCCTCCTGCTCGTCCTCCTCCGGACCTCAACCGCAAGTGCAAGATGGCAGTGTTCCCGGCCGGACCGCCTTCGGCTGGCAGAGCTCAACCGCGAGCTCCGGCGGGCAGCGTTCCCCGCCGGACCTCAACCACGAGTCAGAAGATATGCAAGATAGACCGCCAGAAAGAATGTCAGATGATAGAATGTCAGAAGATATGCCAGAAACATGTCACAAAAAATGTCAGAAGACATGCAACTACTCTATTGAACGGTTTCGTATTTTTGATGGTGAGTGGCGGAACCATGGCTTACGCCACACGGCCACTAGTCCGTTTGGTGCTGGAGGCGAGTTGAGGCTTTGGGCAAGGGCAGTCGAGCAATGGAGGCTCATTGGCGCCGTCGTGTACTGGGTGCTTTTGTGATGATTGTCCTCGTCTACTCAACGCGTTTCGAGGTGGTGGCTTGGACAAACGATATCTTCCAAATCGCATCGGAGTCCTCGTACTTTTATTATGTATTTGCTGTAGCAGGACACGTGGTAGCAGTGGTCCTCGTGGTGTTGGCCTGAACAATGCAGCCAGCATGGCCGTCGCATTCGCCTTCGCAATGCTCAAGATGTTGCTTTCGTATGGTCCGGTGCACAATAGGTGAAAGTCGACCTAGGCAACTCGTTAAACTGTTTCAATACATGCCAGAGAACTTGTCAGATTGAAATGTCATGGTGGGGATCACTCGAAGTAAAATGATTTGTATTAATTTGTGTATTGATTGGATGTAATTTGTTTTCAACTTAACTTCAATAGTACAAGCAAATCAAAGATCAAATGAAAAACCAAATACACAAACATAAAAATATTAAATACACTAAGAAAAACAATAGGGAAATCAATTGCAAAGCTGACTTTCTTAGCCTTCCAGCCCAGTCTTTCAGCTGAGAATTCCTTCGTATCTCTGCCCCTTTTGCCAATGGACATAGTTGCAGCAACACTTGATTACTTGATACTTGAGTGCTAGTTTGTAAGAAAGTTTGCTGCTCTTCAGTCTACAAAAGCAAGAGGTTTAGTTTAGCAAAAATATGCTGTAACCAAAAATAAATATATATATATATGTATGCCTTGCCAAGGCATCGCAACACACCTTTGTTTGTTTGTTTGGTTGGTGGTGTTTGTTGCTTGTGTGGGTGAAAAGGTGTTCGAAGTTTGGAAACCTTGAGCCATGGAACACCCATGTTTCCACCTAGTGCGCTTGGCCCCCTCCCACGCCACTTTCCACACGCCAACGATTGCGGCATGTCATGGCGTGTCCCTTTTGTGGAACAAAGCCCTTGGGCCCACATTGTAGCATTGTCCTTTTTGACAAGGACACCATCCTCAAAACAAACCTCTTGTTTTTTCAAGCCTGGGGATTTGTGCTAGCTAGATCAGGAACTCATCAGACTCAGCTGTCAGTTTTCAGCCATGGGTCGAAAGACTTGGGCCCAAGAAGCACTGCAAAGGCCAGGGAGAAAAAAGGCAAGAGAAGAACGCACCGACGTTCGCAAAGGCCGCGCGCAGTTCAAAGATGGGATTTGGAGGCGAACCACAAGTTTATTATGGACACACTGGTGAAGAATCCCAAGTGGATTCAGCCTTTGGCCATGGTGTATACTGCTGTTCGTGAGGCTATCGGGTCTGCTTTGGACGATCCCGATGCTGCTTTTGCTTGGGTACTGGAGGTTCATGCTAGCTACTATTAGGGAGGATAAGTCCAAACTGGCATCCGAACGTTCGGTGATCCCGGTAAGTTCACTTTAGAGGCAAAGCTTCTTGCAGCACCAAAACTGCCACCAAGGGATTCATCCGGTCCAGATCATTGGACTTTTGAAGGACATTCTACGATGGAGTTGGACACCGCACCGTCAAACACATGTTCTTGTCTCAAGACATTTTGTGTCTATGGCCCACACCGCCCAGGCTGCGCCGATGTATCTATCGATCCATTTTTTTTTGTCTATCTTTCTATCTATCTATCTAGCTATCTAGCACCTGCCACGAAATCTGCACTTCAAGGTCCACAAAGTACTGCGCCTGCCACGAAACACCAAAAAAACATGTGTTTAACAATCCTAAATTAAATCCGAGCCCTTTAGGAGACGAGTTTGTTTCCGGCAGTCTTCCGGAGAAGGCTTTCCACTTGGATCTTAGAACAGCAGTCGTTGCACGGAAGGGGCACTGGCCTCTCAATCCGGACGGCAGCTATGTTTCTTTTGCCATGCGGAAGCCTTTGAGCTCAACCATCTCTAGAACGAGTGCCCCTGCAGTGACTACTTCAAAAGAGGATTTGAAAGTCACGTTGCAGCCTGGCTAGTGATTGTAGGTGGCTTGAATTTGGCCCCTATGCTCAGGCAGTCTCATTGGCAGTCCACAAGCATCTTGGTCCTACGAGGAAGCCGTGGTGGCAAATAAGAAGCTGGCGGCCATGCCCGACATTGACGGAGGTGTACTCCGTGAAATGACGCTTCCGGAGACGCTGTTTGACTTGGCTGATGAGTACCTGACAATATGGGGGTTTCGAGATGCGACTTATCGCATTCAGCGGCCTCTTTGGGACTCGATCCCAGGTGGTGGTAATCTGAGTAACAGAAGACCGCTTGTAAGCCGTGGTGAGAAGGATACGGGCTTGGCGGCCTTTTTGAAAACGGTGTGGCCTGAAGGTTCGGATTCAGACATTCAAGCGCTGATTTCCGGACATTTGCCGTGGTCACACGCCCTACCTGACACACGTCAGTGGATTCTGTCTCAGATTCCATCTCAGGGTGTCTTCACAGGAGCTCATAAAAGCGAGCACATGGCGCAAGTCGAGTGGCAGCAATGTCAACAAGCTGTTGCCACTGGACAATTCATTGCCATTGTGTGCGTGGATACTAAAGAGGTTTACCTCGGCCGATGGGCGCTCAAGATCTTGTTGAAGATTAGGGATTCAGGCAGCGCATGTTCAGAAACAATTTTGACTAAGCCCATTTGTGTGCTTTTTGCGTTTGAAAACAGTCTCGCTCACAAATCCATCGGAGCCCCGATGGAAGGGGAGATGTCGGAGGTGGGTGGACCTACGGTTATAAGCAGATGATCAACATGATTGCTGCCACTCCGCCACCGGTGTCGTTGTCCGAGCAGTGCAGGAAGGGCGCCGTGCTTTACGGTACAATTTTGGGTTGGACCAAAAACACCTATAGTACCTCAAAACCCAGGACATTCGCTTGGTAGCAACACCTGCTGAAGGTGAACTTCTTGTCCTTAAGTCGTACGTCGTGCGCGTCGTTGCCGCGTCCCGAAATGCCTCACAAGATCGCTTTGAGGCTTCCAGCGCCCTCAGAGTCGGGCCCCGAAATCCTGGATGTTGGTTTTGGAACCTCTGAGGTGCGCGAAGGTAACGCGTCGAACGAAGCGTCGGTGTTCGAGCGGCTGGGGATAAGGGTGTCACTGCCCAGTTGTTCGTGGAAGAAAAGCTTGAAAGAAGAGGCAGAAAGGGTAGTTGTTTTGTAGAAATGGCCATTTTGTAGGGCATGAACCATGGTGCCAGGAACAGGTAAGCAAGTCGTTTTTGAAGGTGTAGATTTAAAGGAGCGCATTCTAAGATATTAGTGCAACATAGTGGAACAAGTATGTCGTGCAACCCCCAACACCTTAGAAGAGAAGACTAGATACATTCAGCAGGCAATTGATTGAACATTTGACAAACAAATAGCACGGTACCGAAAACGAACTCATGTTTTTTGCCGCTTTTGTGACACGATATATATGGCCCCTTCATGAGGCACACAATCGAGACACCGAGAACTCCCTCCGCTTCCTCGTTCGGTTTCGGTTTCGGAGTCCTTCGGTCCCAAAACCAGGGTATCGGACGTACTGGGCATTTGTTGTTGTTGTTGTTGTTGTTGTT
>CAXAMN010022918.1:121990-136329 GCA_963970005.1 Durusdinium trenchii | reverse complement strand
CTACCAAACAGGGACCCCGACCCCTCACCCTAAATATCAACGGGGATCGTTATACGTTGTTTTGTTTAAAGAAGCTTGGCGGCATCTGGTGAGCGGAAAGACAATGGCAGCACGACTCGTGGCTTTCAGACGTTGAAACCAACGTGGGGCCCGGTGCAGAAGTTGCATGACCGCAGGCCATGAAACGGTCGGCAAGGCAAAAACCCGGCCAATGCCCAATGAACTAAGAGTGTGGTCTGCTGATGCGACGCCAAGACTGCCAAAGCCATATCGCCAAGGTTTGTTTTTGATGGTTTTGTTTTGCTACCTTCATTATGTTTGCTGGGATAGCTAGGCAAGTAGCTAACCCCTAGCTTGGTGCCCTTTTGCAATAGTTGCATAATTTGTCCTTGGGTCTTTTGGATGGTTTGCCCAACTTTACTGTCAGATGTTTTGACAGCAAGGCATTCCAATCCCTGCTCCTGCTCATCCAGTCTGGGATGTTTTCCTTTCTCTGCAGACTTCTGACCTCACCTCGACCTGACCTCACCTGGGCCTGTAGACCTCTTGACCTGGGCCTGGGCGGGCGGACGCCCAGCGCCCGTCGCCACTCGCCGCTCAGCGCCCCCGCCCAGATCTTCTTGCTGATCTCGCACTCGGGCCCGGCAGAGCGCCTCCCCTACCTTTTGCGCCTCAACAGTGCGCAGGAGTGGTGTCTGCTCGGTGTCTTTTGGCGTTCGGCCCGGTATGGTTCGGGCCTCGAGGTATGCAGGAAGTCGAAGTGCACCCTAAGTTCACCAAGCTCTATAGAGTGAATCCCTCAGGAATTGGCCCAAAGTCTACAGAAACCTATAGAAACTATGAATAAGAATGAAAATAAGCAATATACATATACTGGCCTATAATACTGTACTTTACTTGTAGGGTTTCTCATTTAGAAGTTGCTAGTTACAAGTGTATACCGAGACAAATGACCAGGTTTTTGATGTCTGATGAAGTCTCCTCGCTGTCTCATCCTCTGCAGCCCTCGCCGCCCTCAGGAGGCCATTCGACCCTGGAAAGTACAGGCGCGGCCCTGTGAACCGATCAGAGTGGCCTTCAGATCCTTTCCAGAGATTCACATGGAACCTTTTCAAACCAATAGATCCAAAGGGTGTTCCAAAAGGGTTCCTGGAAGAGATCCGGAGGAACATGGTATTTCAAAGGTCCCTGCCATCCAGGTGGGGCTTCAAACGTTTGTCGCTCCCGGAGCTAAAGACCGAGACCGTTCCCAGATAATGGCCAGGGGTGCCAGTCTGGGGCGGCAGTCCGACATGGCAGTCCTATGGCAGGTCGTGTCTGGGGTGGTTTTGTTCTTGGCGACACCATTTTCGATTCTTTGTGGCCGTTTCTGGCTCCTGGACCCTCATATGCAGGGGTCTGGACCCGAACCAAACCCTATGGTTTTGAGGGACCCAAGGGTGGAACGTCTGGGTGGGCTTGAAATGATCCATGGGATTCAAAGACCGAGACGACGATCATATTCTTCTCAGAGGGGGGCGCCTTCCACTTCCATGTTTGGCGGGAGCATGCTCACCCTTGTTTTTTGCTTCGGGTGATTTTAGATATGTGTTTTTTCGGTGAATCATCCCCTTCTAGTGCCCCTTCGAGTGATTGTTTAGTTAATGTATGTTCCCTTTCCTGAAGCAGCAAATTTAAGCTCACTAGGATCGAAGTTGCACTGAACCAGCTGTGGACATGCAGGTCAACCTTGGTAAAGTGGGTCAATCTCTCATCGTAGGTTACAGAGGGGACCTTCCAGAGGCTTCCGGAGGCCCAGATAGTATTAGAAGTAGTACTAGAGTCTCATGGGGCTTTGACCATGTGGGGCTTTCATGATGAAGTGAGTGGTAGGGCTCAACCGGGGCAACTTGGACTTCCCAATTCGTCATCACTGGCGACTTCGGACATTTTCTCTGTTTAGTGGATATGGATATGTACCACATCCCATGTACCAAGCCAAGCTGCAGGGCATTGGGATGTGATAGACTCATAGACTCGCAAGCATCGCCGGTAGATCAACCGGTTGGTCTCCTGGTGCTATGACCCATGTGACGAAGCCACGGATCGATGGAGTCGATCGTCGCAGGTCGCCCAATTGCCAAAGAGCGATGGAGGCAGACCTGTGACGCTGGATGGATGATGCTGGTCGTGTTGGCAAGTATATCCTTACCAATTATAGTATGTTCATAGTAGAGAACTCAATCCAATGATATCCCATGTACTTTAACTGCGGGTTGCTGGAATTCCCGATGGGGGTGCAGAGGTTCATCATAGAATTAGGGTTCCTCATTTGCAAACTTCTGGACTTCAGATGCCTCCACTATCCCGCTAGGCACCCTTGCGTGTGGGCGATAGCCACTTGCTTGCCTCAAGGGATTTTCTAGCACTCACAGGTCGCGGAATCATTCTTCAGAGGTCGCTCCGGTCACTATCACCACCGGTCACTACCAGAAAACCCTTTTTCTTCCTACAAGCATAGCTAAAGTTCATCACATGAAGAAAGAACAGTTTCTGAAGTAGATGATCGACCTTGTGGCATTCCAAACATATATGGCTACATTCCTCACCTTCCTCATCCTTCCTCCATTCTTCCTATTGATGTGCCATGTTTGTGTGGTTGTCCTGAAGCCAGACGTTTGGTCGGTTCTTCATGTTTTTCACTCATACCCATACGATAAGAGTGTTTGATCTCGCACCCTTCTTTCTGCCCTTGTTTTTTGTCAGCCAGGCGACCTTGACCCACACGAGGCAGAGAGGGGTGAACCCAACTCGAGACCCAGGATCGGAGACCTTGGGATGTGTTGGACAGCAACAATGCACCAACTGCAACGTTTAAGAAACATGAACGACCTGCCAGTCGAGGAGGACCCCATTTTGGCTGCAGCTCCCAGATTCGAACATCCTTGATCTCGGGTTTCATGGATATTGATATGTTTGTCCTACCTGGACCTTCAAAGTGACCTCTTTGGAGTCTCCAAGTGACCTCTTTCGGGACGATTCGTGACCTCATTCTAGGATCTCAAGTTAGGTCACTTTGAAGGTCCTGGTAGATTCCTAGAGTCCTGGAGCCTCCAGTGGCTCTTTTCGGTCAATGGTCACCATGGTCACCATGGGACCTGGTCCCCACACCACCGGTTTTGCGAATCAGGTGATGTTTTGGTTAACCCGCTGCGCAGATATAAGGGAGCCTGGAAATGAGAATACGCTACTATATGTGTGGCATCACAAGACAGAGCAGAGAGATATATCATATCAAATATCGTCCAGTGAGATGAGAAGATACGGCTATATGCCTATGCGAGGACCGACCATGAACTATACTGGTCCGATAGCCCTCTTGTGTCCAGGAGTTCGTTGCAGATTGTCAGATTGTAGACCCTAAAAAGATTGCACTGGGAATCCTTCAGAACAAGACCCCCCTACGATAGTAAGCCAGCGAGGTCGCCGACGGGGGTGTCTAACAAACGCCCCTGTCCAAAGAGGTGAGGACGCGGGGTGTCCAAGTACCCAACTACCCTGGGTCCTGATAGACATACTGTTCCCTAAGGATCCAGTCGTACCCTCTGAGATGGTGTTTGGGGTGGGTGCCAGGAGGGTCCAAGTACCTTTTGAGGATGTACTTGGATCCCTAGGGGTTACTAAAGCTGTTGGACCACCTGGGGGGCTATGAACCTTTATCTCTGACCGGCTGCGGGTTCGCGGCATACCGTACACAGCATAGCAGTGTAGCGCGTACACCCTAGGCTATGAACCTTTAGAAAGGCCTCAGTCCTGCATGGTCTCAAGCAGCTGACCGGCTGGAAAGCCCGCGATCGCCCGAATTCCCGCACTGCCAGGGTGAGGACGATCGCGCCAACAGGCGAGTGGCTGCTCGAGTGTGGAAGAGTGTGGTTGCTTTGGATTTGGAATGAGGACTGGACCTGGGCATGAAAACAGTGTTTTGCTGAGCTGTTGGGGCAAAAATTGATTGATTGCTCACATCCTTGCGACTTTTGGATCATAGACATTACTAGCTTGAGGGACGATCTAGCCGATCGTGAGCGTCTTGCAATTGCTGTTGAAGACTAATAGTTTTACGTCTGAAGATGCTCACACGGGCATGACAAATTCTTTGTGTTCTGGACTATAATATGCCAGGGGTCACAAAGGGGTGCCTATTGGAGGATAGGGGTAGGGTAGAAGTAAGTCTTCCTACCTGCAGTTGATGGACCACTCTTTGCTTGCATGGCCACAATGTCAAGGGGATGTTTGCCTACACAATGTCAACGTTCATGTTACCGATGTCGGGGGATGAGTCACAACCTGTAGCCCGACGGTCGTCCACCATGTGGCGTACGACTGTACGACCGACCAGGTCGGTCAACGATCTGGGTCTCCTGATGCCATGATCCACAGCCATTTGGGTGTACATGACGCTCCACCTAATAGCTTCTTGCTCCGTTCGTAGTAAGGCCAGGTTCGTAGCGTCCGATCGCTCCGTTCGTAGCGATGCCCTTTGTTGCTAGTAGCTTCTTGCTACTACACGAAGCTCCATTGGCAGTTGCTTCTGGCTCTTCCTCTGCACGAAGCCGCCTGTCAACTCCGAGTCCTTCTAGGGACGGCTGAAAGCAGAGGTGCGCCCACGCGGGAGAGCGCAGCGGGTTTTTGCCAGGTCCTGTTGCAAACAGCAAGATAGATTTCACAAGTGAACAGCCCCAGCTTGCGGATGTTATGTTTTTGATCTTCATTCTCAGGATGTTCACAATGATGGACCCTACACCTCCAAGTACCTCCTCAGAAGGTATTTGAACCCTCCAAACCCACCCCAAACACCTTCTCAGAAGGTACGTACTTGGAGGCCTAGGGGGACTAAATCTCAAAATTAATGAAATCATTTCTCGACATCTCATGCAAGAAAAGGAAACACTAACCACGGTAAGTATTGGAGCGTTCTTTGGCAAAAAAACGGTCCCCAGGAAAGTGTACGTACTTTATATGTAAAGGATCGCACTCCAGCAACACCCTCCAACAGGTCAACGTATGCCAGTTTTAAGTCTCCATTTCAGCCGGTTGAGACCTATATCCCTAGGGCTCCAGTCGTACCTTCTAAGAATAAGGTGGGACTGGGGTGGGTTTAGAGGGTCCAGTCATACCATCTGAGCAGGTACTTGGAGCACTAGGGTATATAGTGGAAACTCTAGTTCTTAGTCTATTCGTGCACTCGTTAAGCTTCTCAAATTAGCTTCGTAGGGATGGTTTTCTCGCTGCCTGCGGCAGAGAGGAGACCATCACCCTCACTGCAACTGCCTCACCTGATCGGTCCATATACCAGACATGAAGTGTCTGTCGACAGCTGGGGATGCCTATGCATTCCAGCAGTTTCAATGGTTTTGGGTCCAACACAAAGAGTGAATGTGACAGGGGCCAGTTCGGCACCCAACGCTATATATATGGAATGGTTCACTAACACTGGTTTAAAGACACTTAGGAATCGACGCGATGAGATCTCCCAGGTCTTTCCATCTTTGGCACCAAACGCGCCAGGTTGGTCGCCAGGGAGTTGCTCTGAGGGACAAAAGAAGTGCCGCAGAGTTGGCTGATTCTGCAGGGAGTTGGGTGATGAAGCAGTGATGTGCATCAAAATGACCAGAATGAATGGCAGGTGATTGGAAGATCTTCCATTCTGTGACACGGGCCTTATTTCAGGGCGACTGTTGAATGAGTGTGCTTAATAGAAGATGATAGGAAGGCACCCCAGCCAGATCATAGATGGCCTTAAGGCAGTGGCCTGTATTATTAGTTGGTTGATGAATGGAGAGGATGCCGCCCCAAAGGGATCGTTCTACCACCCAAGTTCGGTCTTTGGTCCTAAGGCTCGACCCCTGGGATTACTCCAACGCTCCCGGGTCGAACTCACTCACTCACGTGGACCCCAGGTCGAACGGCAGGAGCTGCACCGAGTGATTCAACCAGGGTTCATGAGATCGTTTGACCCGCCTGGTATCTCGCAGTGATGCGCATTGATGGACAACCAGACCCAGACCAAATCACCCCAGAGAGGACCAAATCAACCCGGTTTTCATGGCTCAGACCCGACAGAGCGCCTGCTTCGATGATCGATGGTTGGTTGGTGATGATATCTACTGGTTGGTTGCAGGAAGTGTGCCAAGATATGCTATAGACATATAGATAAACATTACAATTTCAAGTTTAGTTGATCAGAGATTTGGGTACTGTGCTGGGCAGTGGATTGTGAGCTTTGGCACGACGGATCATAGTTGGTGGGTAAAGACAGGGAATCATGACAGTGTTGCTAGCTGGAACACACAGTTTGAGCAAGTAAATCCGGATTTGGATCCATTTGGCCAGGCTATTGATGATTGTCCACCCACACCTCCCTCTTCCCCCGGTGGCTAAAGGGAGTCCCACCCTTCTGCGTCATGCACTTAGCCTTGGCAAAGCAAATCATTGTGTTTGTTCGCGCATTTCTGCAGGGTGTTTGTCAGAATATTGGGAGCAGCCTCCAAAGACTGATCATTTTGAGAATCCTGCCAATTTCTGGATGTTTCTAAAGCCGAAGGCTGCGCAACAAAGACACATGAAGATATATATATATATATATATTTGGACGTTTAGACTCCCCAGTTCCGACTGAATGATTGAATTTTGTCAACCAACAACTGCCATCAAACGGTTGTTTCCAAGTATTTTGTTCCAGACACGACCTGTTTGGGACTAGAAGTTGACCTCCATGGACCCCTGAAACATCCTGAAAGTACACCAAGGTAGGTAAATAATCGATACATGGAGTGTTTCGAAACATTCTGAAGTCCTGGCTGATTCTAAGTCACCGGCCGGCCAATTTTTGAAGCTCAATTTGCCAGCACCTGGGTCGGCGAAACCTCAGCGTGCACGGGAAGAGCTACGATGTTCCGGGCTCAGCGTCGGGTCATGGCGCCGGAGGACTGACCGTTTTTTTTTCACCGAAAAGGAATCGAGCGGCCTACCAGGCGAGACACCTTATAGAGGGTAGTTCCCTAGGCATCCAAGTACCTTCTCAGGTACGGTGATTGGAGATACTGTTATGTAGGTGCCAGGGTCGGGTCCAGTCGTACCGAACCTGAGAAGGTGATTGGATCCCTAGGAGTTTAGGGGCTCCAGGTGCGACCATTCTCAGGATCTGAACAGGGCTGTGGACCGCCTTCAAGGCATACTGCATCTCCACTCCTCGACAGATTCATGGTGATGTGGAGAACGCATGGATGACCATGACATCCGAATACCAAACAGGTGGTGCCATCTACTCAGATCCCTGCAATAGATTACAATATAGTAAAAACTGATGGCCGTAGCCTTGCTTTTACCGAAAGAAAAGGTGATTCGTCATGCTTTAATACTCAAAGATGATGCGTCCTCCACGGCTCATCATGACCAATCCTTCTGGTGGACCAAATCTCCTTCTGGGAGCATCCTTAACTTTTCGATTTCCACAGCTCTGGGCATCTGTTGACGGATCAAGCAACGGACGGGCGGATGGACGGATGGACGGATGGATGGGCAGATGGATAGATGGATGGATGGATGGATGGATGGATGGATGGAAAGTGCAAAAATGAGGTACTTGGACCTGGTTTTCCCTTTCTGGTGAACCTTATTTTTACTTTTCCAGGTTCGTTAAGCAATTCCAAGTGGACACTAACCTTTGAGCTCCAATTGCAAGCACTTTCAAGCTCCTTCGAGCCTCGAACACCCGTCGAGTACACCTGGTGTTGCTCAGGTTGAAGAACCACATGTATTGCGTCAATCCCTTGGAAACCACCTTAGATCCCTATAGGCCTCCAAGTACCTTCTGAGGAGGTACGACTGGAGGTGTAGGGGAAGTTTTTTCCCAGTTGATGACCCTCAAATCCAAGGCTGCGGGCCTTGGAAATCATCCCCGCAGCCCATCTCACCACTGCAGCCCACCGGTGGTGAGGTGCCGGGCTACGCGGTCTTCGCCAACACCTGGCTGTCCAACCACGCAGGGGAAGCCTGGGATCTTCACCGTTTCGTCCGTGCGTTTCGGTTAGTTCCCACCGGTTCATCCGGCGAACGTGCAGTGTGACCTGCAGGGTCCTCTGGAACGATGCACCCGTTCACTGTTTCGGATCATCGAGGCGTAGGCCAGCGGTGTGGCCTTGAGGGGTGTTGTTTGGATGTGTTTAGGTTTGGGAGTGTCCTAACACGTCCCAACATGTTGAGTTTAAACCGAAGATACCTCCATCTATACATCTATCTATCTAATCTAATCTAATCTAATCTAAATCTAATCTAAATCTAAATCTAAATCTAATCTAATCTAATCTAATCTAATCTATCTATCTATCTATCTATCTATGAACAAGAGCGAAAGCGGGGCCTGTCAGCCCCGCCCCGCCGGGGTAGATCGGGCCAAGCTGGGGCAAACACAGCAGCCTTGACTGGGGGTAAATCCAGTGGCAAAACCCTAGGGTTGCGACAATTAGGGACTTGCCAAATCAGTGATAATGGCACTCTAGTTCTCCGCGGAGAGCAGTGAGCTATTGTTTGAGGAAATGCATCAGTGGAAATACACGTGCAAAGGAAGTCTGTGGTGTGACTGTGGTGCAATTCGATGCGACAGTTGTTTCAATAATTAGCCTGACTGGACAGGCTGGGACGACTCCTGAAAACATGCATGTTTCAAACCAAATCAGTCCTTGATCTTCATGAGCGTACAAGCCTTAATAGAAGATTGGGTACGTGGCTGTCGGCGTTAAGTTCTGACTGAGCTTTGGGTAAGGGAGTGCAGTTGCCGTGCATCGCTCCTGTTCCTAGAAGCGAGGATTTTAATTACGAGGATGACGCGAGTCACACAATTGCAGGCTGCGGCCACAAAGGCACTCGAAGAAGTGCAGAAGTCCAAGGAGAATGTGGCGAGTGCAGAAGCCGTGCGAAAGATGCAAAACGTCAACTCGAGGAGTATGTAGCACAGACTTGTGCAAAGTCAAAAACTATGTCAAGTATACCTTCGAGGAGGTCATTGGCTTCTATGTTAAAGAAAAGGATAGAGTTGACAAGAAGATTGCACAATATGCAATTGACATGCCAGATAGGAGAGGCAACAGGAAAGGTGTCCCATTACCACCAGAATGTAGAAGAAGTGGTATGGCCGAGCCAAAAGTGGCGTTGTTTGTACCTGGTGGAGACAGGTTGGCGCTTAAACAAGCGCATAGATCAACGGTGCCAACGGCTTGTGCTTATGACGAAATGATGGTCACATACTTGCTAGAACTGGAAAGCCTAATCCACCCATGTCCGGCTCCTCTATAGTGGACATAGAACATGGAGATTTGTTCGGATTTGCAGAAGCCTCTGACCGCCCGAGCCTGGCCACTAGCGGCCTGTCGTCCTCTTGGGGGACGAAGCAATATAGATTTTCTTCTAATGCGGAAGCCCCAGTCAGACAGAATCTCACATGATGCTAAATGTTTGACACAATTTCCTGTCTCTGCACACAGGGATTATCCAGATCATCGACCATTGGTTGGGACAATTCCTGATGGAAGGTGTGGCTTCACCGAGACAAGAAAGCACCCTCCCGCTTTTCTAGCTGCAATGCCCGATGTTTGATACAGGACAAAAAACGAGCAGCATGAGAACTGGCTGGGTGCTCTTGCACAATCAAACAAGATGATTTGTCAGGCTGGACACACTGAATATTCTCATTTACTGGACCAACTTGACCAAGTCACACGTTCATGGTATGCTCAACAACCAGTTCAGAAGATTCCCATCTGGTTGGAGGAACGTAAACACTCCTTGGTGGACACCAAATGGCGTCACCTACAGGAGGCCAGACATCCACCACACTCTTTTTTCTCTGACGCGAAAGATTGTTTACAGCTGGCTTCATCTCCCCAAACACAAACAACTTCATGTTCAGCTGAAACAACACAGCAAACAGAGACGGAAAGATAAAGTTCGAGGTCACGGATAAGGCATGTCGTGCTGCACACTGCTATGGCTCCAGGGGACTGTACGAGGCCATCCATGCACTTACACCGAAACAAGTTCGGCGACCTGTGCGTTTCCGTGATGTTCAGGGCTCCCTGCTGACACCTGAAGAAGAGCTGAAGATCCTGACCGATCACTTCCAAGAGATCTTCCAGGCAGATCATCCTACAACACCACTTCTTGATACACCACCCTTGATCTTGCCGGTTGATGAGATTGAGTACCAACTGTGTGCAATCAAGAAGACAAAGGCCATTGCGCCAAACACAATTCCAGCCTATTTGTCAAAGCGCTGTCAGGCTCCTTGGCCGCCTGGCTCCATCAGTTTCTGGTTCAGATCTGGACGATGAAGCCTCAGATACCACAGGAATGGAAGGATGCCAAACTCACGCTCCTGCCCAAGAGACAAGTCAAACAACCCACTGATCTACGACCTATAGCACTCACAGATCCGGTGGGCAAAGCAATTCTGTGTGGGTACACCTTGCGGGCCAAGGCTGCCATGCTGCCCACCTTGGTGACTCTGCCCCTCTTGGCGTACTTGCCCCACAGAAGCGTGGCAGAGGCACTGGTTACGATCTTCACCTTCTGTCCTGACATTCGTACTACATGTGCAATGCAGGCTTCCAGCCCGTGGAAACCGAGAACCACAAACAGGCCTATTTTGCAGGGTGGAATGATTCTATCACTGGATCTCAAACAAGCCTTTGATAGATTGCCCAGAGATGAACTTCAATCTGGTCTCAAATACTGTCAATGTCCTGATGCCATTGCCACCGTCCTTCTCCAGTGGCTGGTCAATGCCAGGTACGAGATTCATCATCGTGGAGGACGAAAATGGATTCCCACAACACGAGGCGTCAGACAAGGCTGCAAAGCCTCACCTATTGAATGGACTGCATTCTTGGTCAAATTGTTGATTCGACTTGGACAGAATGTTGTGACAGGTACGACCTTGACACCTGAAGATTGGCTCCGACGGCATTTGATAGCTTATGCAGATGACCTGCTCTTTTGCTGGGAAATCAATTGCATTCAGGATCTGATTGACATTTTGCAACATGTGGCCACCATCATGGATACTCTGGAGACCCATGGCCTCAAGATCAGCATGGATAAAACTGTGATTCTACTTCGTGTTGTCGGTACTGCAGCTCGTTCCCAGTTGAAGAAGTTGCTGGTGCATCGCAATGGCTCCAGATGGATTGCCATCTACAGACAGAACAGCACTTCATGGCTCCGCGTTGTGGATTCACATGTTTATTTGGGCGTTTGTGTATCTTTTGGTGCTCTTGAGAAACAAACCTTGAAACATCGTCTTTCCATCGGCAGAGCCGCGTACAGACGCTTACAACGATGGTTTGTGGGCAGACATCAATTGACTAGTGCACAACTAGCCCGAATTTGGGCCACCAGCATTCGGACTTCCTACAGCCATGGCCTTGCATTTGTTGGGTTGACCCAGGAGGGACTTACAAACATTTGCAACCGCATGAAGGCTGATGTTCGATCTCTGGCCAGATCACCGAAACACGCGACACATGAGGAAACGAATCATGTCTGTCATCGAGTCCACTTAACTCCACCAGAGCAATTTCTCAAGCAGCAGTGGACTCACTACTATGACCAGTTCCTCAGCCTATGCACGAGTCTTGACCCCAGCGACTACCTGCACACAGTTCCGGCCATCACAAATCGAGCCAGAGTCATGAAGATCTTTGACCGCTCCAATACCACACAACATATGCCATCCACACAAGTTGAACCGTTTCCCTGTCCGTACTGTGAGCATGTGAGTCAGACACGTACACACCTCCATCAACATCTCTCCAAACGGCGCAAACGGCGCAAAGCAAAACCCACCTTTGAGAGATTTGTGTTACTTCGTGATTCAGAAGGTGGAATGCCGCAATGCCGGCACTGCGGATGCAGACTTGCAACATGGAGAGGCCTGAACCATCACATTGAACACAACAATTGCCCCATGTTCTCTGCCGAACGACCATGTCAGGCCGCTCATGTGGACTTGCCAGATCTGCGGGCCTATGCGGTCACACAATCCTGGCAGGCACTGCTTGAGAACGACGAACTGATGAACATTGTTCGCACTAGCTGCCTGCTTTGTAACAAAGCCTATCATATGGGAAAGGACCTACTTGCACATCTACAACGGATGCACTATGATGTTTGGAATGAATCGAAATTTCATTCATCCAGGGTCATTTCCTTCCTCCGCGGAACCAAACCCTGTGGTGCCTGCGGCCGTGATGTGAGTATGGAACACAATTGTCATGCAATCAGACAGATGGCCATCCTGCAGATGATGACAACAAAGAACAAGTTTTCACATGATGTTCTGACAGGTGCACCTCGGACCATTGACACTCGCCCTTTGGATCCTGATGGAGATGTACCGGATCAGGTCAAACGGCGTCGCACAGCCCAGACCACTGCACCAAAACATGACTTCCAACCAGGACGGGACAGTCTGGACGGTACACCAGTTTGTGCTCACTGTACCAAGTCCTTGGCCACGCATTTTAGCCTTCGTGTGCATATTGAATCTGACTGCAAGTCCTTCAATGAGCACAGACAATGGGGAGACCATGTACCTCTGAAATGGCTCAAGCTGAAGACCCTCTCCATTGCCCACCGCATTGATGATATTCTGATGGACACCCAATACCTCTCGACTTTGAAAGCATGCTGTGTGCTTTGTGGTAGGTCCTCCAGGAAACCAGGGGGCATCCAACAGCACCTGCAGCAGGATCACCAGCACTTGCTCCTCCAGGCCAAGCTCACTGAAGATACCTATGTGAACGAGGCTGCAGCTTCCGGTCGTTTATGCAAATGTGGCAATATGTCCAGCAAACGTGGACACCGATGTGTTATCTACACACAACTGGCCGTGTTGCACCACGCACGCTGCCTTCATGAAGAGATTCCAGCTCATGTTGCTGTCAAACCTCCGCTTCCACCACAGGACCCCGGAGCAGACACGGCTGTACTGGCACCAGCTGCCTATTGGGCTTCTCCTGACTGGCGTGCTTGGCTCAGCAATCATTGCAGCATCTGTGCAGAGAAAACTCCATTGGCAGCCATGCCGCTCATGGAGGTCGACGAGAACGAGATGAACGCGCAGATGGGAAAAGCCTTTGGGACCTACGAAAAGTGGTCTCAATGCCGACAGCACTCACCTTGAGACAGGAAGGACAACAACAAGCACTGGCCACGACCGACTCCTTCATCCTCTTCCTGCAGAACGCTCCAGGTGGAATGATGCCACATCTGATCAAGCGCACTGCAGAATGGAAGAAAGAAGTCGAAGAGAAGAAGGCCAGCACGGCCCTAAAACACACCCTGTTTCAGAATGTGATGCAGCAGCTGTTGGATCGGATACTTCGACTGGCACAGGCACCACAAGGGCACGAGATCCTCAAGGAACAGCACCAAGTCATCGACGACCAACGCCAATGGCCCTATCTTCAATGAAATCCGGCCACCAAGCAAATGAAACAGACGACCAAGAAGCCTTCTGTCCATGAAGCACATGCAGAAGATGGCAGAGGAGCTGGTGGATTGCTTTTTGAAGAGACGAACTGATCCGCTTCAAATGTCTCAAACCGCAGGAACTGGAATTGACGACCTCCAGGATCAGTCCATGGCTCATCCAGCTCTCGCTCCGGCAGAACCGCTTGCACGAGCTACTGCATCTCTTGACCGGGAGCTCGGTCTGGCTGCTGATTCAAGGACGCCTCAGGCCTCACCAGATCAAGGACAATCAGCTTGTTGTGGCACTGAGCAAGGCATCATCCACGTTCTCCAAGCCACGACGCTGATGGGCTGGCTGAGGTGCCAACCAGCAGGATGTTCACGAATTCCTGCAGGTCTTTCTTTTGAGATTGAGACCGCCAGGCATGAACCTGCACTGGCAAAGGACGTACACAGAGGGCAACATCGAAAAAGTTGCAGACACTGGCGCCATTTACACACCACCTACCATGTTTGCCATTGAAGGAAAGGTGAACGTTGAACTTCAAGAATTAGTCACCAGCTGGAATGGATATATGGGTATGAACACCGCCTTTACCAGAAGTTCCAAAATCCAATGTCTGCGCCTTGATCGATATGCCTCCGGCTCAGGTGATGATCCAGGTGCTGCCATCCAACTCGACTGGAACTTGAACATCCCAGAGACTGTGCTGCTGCCCATCAAGTCACCGCAGGAACCTGAGCAGATCTTTATGGAATACAGAGTTGTAGGTGGCATCATCCACAGAGGCAGAGACAACGAAGGCCATGTCCAAGCAGTCTGTAGGAACTTG
>CAXAMN010022918.1:107652-121980 GCA_963970005.1 Durusdinium trenchii | reverse complement strand
GAGGCAGAGACAACGAAGGCCATGTCCAAGCAGTCTGTAGGAACTTGGTTGGCTGGTCTTTGGTGATGGCCGTGAACCCGTTCAGTGCGGACACCAACCACCTTTTCCCAATGACCGGGTTTGCGTTTGGTTGCTGCAGTTCAGTTGGGCTCTCCTTCGAAACCCAACCAGCTGGATGCAGGGCATCGACCACATCACGACCCGAGCGGCAGTGGAATTCAGCAAACATGTGTGGCGCCTTGACCAGTATCCCAAGGACTTGCTATCCCACATGATGGCCCACTGCTTGGTCTGCGGTCGCATGGTACTCAGCTTCACCGGACTGCAAGCGCATGGCATGTAAGGTCCCATCACCCGGAGCACCTCTACGTACTGCATCGCTCCCAGCACAGACATGAATTCCGTGTCACGATGTCCTTGCCATGCTTTGGATGTGGTGCCCAAACCAATCTGGGCGCCAAGCCTCTGATTTTCGTACACCATGCATGGTGGCACTCAATTTGAACCTTGGACTTGAACATCAAAAGAATGTTTTGGAATGTGTAAGCCTTCAATTTTGGGTTCCACCTGCTGCGGCCACCTCACCTGAGCACGCATCTCCTGAGCCTGGGGGCCTTGGCGCATTCCTCACGCGGATGGACCGAGCAGCCTGAACATTCGCGGCCTGCGGCTGACCTGACCAACTGACCCTGAGAGAGCTTTTGCTGGCTGGATGGCCAAGACTTAGACTCCTTTTTTGAAGTCATGATGTAATTTTGTGCAGTCACGATGTCACTCTTTTTGTGCAGCCACGACAGGGCTCGAGATGGACCATACCTCGCCCTTGAATTTGATTTGGTTGAAAAGATATGAGTTGGATTTAATGTCTTTGGTACAATCCGGCACGAAGTCACCATAGCGGTTTTTACTTCCTTGAGCCGGATGACACTCCTTTTTGCTCGTGCATCTTGCACCATGAGCTTTGCAATTTGAATCTAGAGTACGCCCCGGCGATGTGGAATAACTCCACCAACACTTTACTGTGTTGCCTGCCCCACTGTTTCCGCACAACGGAAAGTGAGCGAAACTGAACAACTATCATATAAATATATATATATATATGTGCATAAATCATCATAAATCGTTTTATATTATAAACTATATCCATCCTCAGTCGGATTCTCCTTCACCCACCCCAGTGCCACCGAACTCAGGTGAAGAACTGGTATGGCCGTGAGGTGCGGAACTGAAGAAGTTGAGAGGATTTGAGAGCGTATGGAGTGGCACCAGCCAGGGCGGCCAGACACTTCCTTTAGAGCTAATGGTTCGTAAGAAGTTGAAACATTTTGTTTAGTGGACCTGGATCAGTCCCTCCTCTTTTTGAGATATTTCTCACAATGTATAGTTGGATGCTTCCATTCATGTTCAAACAAACTCATCCAACAAACACGGTCACCGTGGACGGCCCCTTTCCGATTTCGGATGACGTTCTCTGATCGAGCAGATGCCTTCCACTCCGTGTAACCAGCATGATTCCAGGGAATGTCCCTACACCTCCAGGTACCTCCTCAGGTTCGGTACCTGGACCCTCCTGGCACCCACCCCGGTCCCACCTTCTCAGGTCCGGTACGACTGGAGGCCTAGGGTGTATGTCTTTGGTCTCAGATGTTCCACCACCATCCACATGATATCTCCCTGAGTGGTTTCACCTCTTTCAGGCACCCGACCTCATGTTTGTCCCGTTTGGGATCGCCTCTCAACCACCGGTTGAACCCCGGCCCCATACAGATCCATCGGTCCGGGCGCATCTCTCTCTCCGCTCGGCCAGGTGCTCGCGTCCATGGACCAATCGGCTGGGTGGCAACAAAGATGGACGCCTCTCGGTCGAGAACCGGGCGCTGTATATGGATGCCACATATGCCACGTCTCCCTACGAGGATGTAGGAAAAGCTAGGTTCCGGTGCATGCCAAGGTTAGTTCGTGGCTTGTTTGATTGGCCCCCAATGACGACTTAGGACTCATAGGATGTAGTGAAGTCCACTTGAATACCCACGAGAAGGATTTCAGGTCGGCTTGCTGATCGTCCGGGTGCATTTTCTGAATGCTGACGTCCACCTCCCCTCGCAGATTTGAGAATTGTCGCACAGGAGATCAATCACTTGTTTCTGACGCACGATATGGTTGTTGCTCGTCCCTGAAGTTCATGAAACTACGACGCTGAAAGAAGCCATAGCAGGCATTTCATCCAACTTAATACTTGGAAGGTGGATTGTGGATTGACACGCTAAAGCTCGTTCTCAGGTGTGATCAGGTTTGTGGGTTTATTGAGTGGTTATAGTCTATTTCCATCTATTTGCATTCAATGCAGCATATTTGTACTTTTACGCTGTATTAGGGTACATCATATCTTGAGGGCTTCTTAGCTTTGTGACCTGTGCTATGGAAATCCTTAGGAACCCTGGAAAAAACTGCGATTATTTGGGATGCCTGGCATTCAGATTGAAAAGGGTTTGGCTGTGGACTGCCTTTGTGTACTGTCTTTTGGGATTAGAGACGGGCAAGATGCCTTCTAGAAAGAAGAAGGGTGTGCCAGGAAAGTGTAGTCTACCAGATGGGTACATATAATGCGTATGCACTTCGATGGCGGCGAGGTCCTTCAAGTGGCTGCTCCTACAGAAGACCAAGATCGTAGAGGAGGCCAGATTCCTTTCTGGACGATTGCCAATTGGATGTTACATGATGTTACTGTGAGACCGAATACCCTCTGACTGAGTAGCATGGAAGTAGAAAATAATGCCTTGGAGGACCATTGTCCTCTACAAACAGGTAGCTTTCCACTTCCATGATAATTTCGGGGAGCGTGTTGAATTCAATGCAATTCACTGAGAACCCGGACAGTGTGGCTTATGTATCATCAGCAAGTTGTCTTGAATGCAAAGTCACTTTCATGGGCCAATTTCCAGTGGACATGTTTGACCACGGTTCGCCAAATCTTATATATCTAGATCCCCAAATAGATATAGAAACAGTTTCAAATACATTTCTGGTGGGAATTTACTTTTCTATCTATTTGGGGGGGCTATATAGTGATCTCATATGTGGTCAAGCTGCTGCACAGATCAAGTCCGCCTGTTTTGACACGACGGACGACACTACGTCACTGACCACTGACTTCATCGAACGCGACGGGTGCTTGTGGAACAGTGTGGAGCTTGCAGGGGAGGTGATGAATCAAGAGTCGGAATGAGGGACTGGACCACCCCTCTAGATAGCTCAGGATCCAGCCACCCTTGTTCCTCACGAGTCGCACCAGTCAGGCCTCGCCGGTGATCTCCTTTCCGTCCTGGCACTTGGATTCACAGGAGGCCGAGGGGGAAGGGAAGGCCAATGGCGGCGTGACGGCGTGGTGGCTTCGCCGTGTTGGAACGCGCGGGAAACGCTGCGAGGCATCACGAGTCTGACGCGAGGCATCAGGAGTGGTGACCTCTTCAACTCCCTACACCGACCCGTCGTACCTCAGGTTCGGTACCTGGACCATGGCACCCACCCCAGTCCCACCGAAACGAAACGAAGGTAATTACTTGGAGGCCCATAGGGACTTAGATCCGTGGCTTTGCGGACTCAAGAAACGCGTCAGATCCTTCGGACTCGACGTGTTCGGCTCTGTCGGTGTGGGACGGAGCTTCTGTGTGGCTCTCGGGTGTTCTGTCTCCACAGGAAGCCGACAAGAGCGATATACTTCTCTACACCCTATGGATCCACATACCGAACCTCAGAAGGTCATTGGACCCTCCTGGCGCCTACATAAATAGTCTCCGTCCTCACCTTCTCAGGTTCGGTATGTGGATCCATATAGGGACAGATGTTTATCGGCCAATACGCCCAGAGGGTCCAGATACCTCCGTACTTCGGATGGTCGAAGGGAGGTGAACGTATACTTCCAGAGAAATGAGTTTATATTCTAATCCTATAGGCCTCCAGTCGTACCTTTCATCCAAATACCTACTGAGGAGGTACTTGGAGGTGTAGGGAATAGGGACCCCCCTCCAACTAATGAAGAGTTTTATGTTTACGTGCCCATTGGGTGGTCAGTCGGACCCTTGAGGCCCTGGAGATCCAGGAGACTGCACCGTGCTGTTCTCAACTCAAGCACACGCCTTTCACTACAAGACCTACCCTTCCCATGACCGAACCTCAACAGGTGTTCTTTTCATGCAATTTAGTTTAATTCAGTAGATTTGAACCGACAATGAATACTGTGTGACCACATTGTATGTAGATTTGCATCGGGTGGGGACTTCTTCTGAACCAGAAAATCACCATAACATGCGAAGTATACCAGGACCTTCCAACAGGTGGGCTTTTTTGGACACCCCTTAACCATCCTCAAGGCTATTGTACAGACACTTTGGAAGGTCCCATGGTATCTTTACAACAGCCGTTTTTGGTGGAAAACCTTCAGGTTCTTTGAATGCTTCACATGGTAAAATGACCCGGTTCCTCTCAGAGATCGATGCATATCTCCCTTTGTCCCTTTTCCACCTCATATCATCCAGCCACGGCTTCCGAGCTTCCGCTCCGTGGCTTCCGCCGCTGAACGGCGGATGAGGCGGATCCCTGTTGGAGCTTCGACCCTTCGGCCCTGCCCTTGGCCGATTGGATCGCGCTGCAAGACGAGGAGACCGACCGAGGTTCGCGGTCGCGCCGGGCTGGGCGCGTGGCGCAACGCCGATGTCGTGTTCGCCGTGGCGGGAAATTGGGAAAGCATGGGTGGGAGACTCGCGGACCTGCGGCGTGGTGTGCTTATTCCTGAATGCGTAGCCCAGGGTTCTCGTTTAACTCTGGGGGTCTGAAATAGCAAGGAAAGGTGTGGAAACGTAATAAGATGTTGAAGTGTGAAGGATGATTTCACTGCGCAGGCGCAGCATTTTGTGAGATCCGCAGTCTTCTGCGTAGTCACATTGGGATTGGCGTTTAGAGGGTGGTGTTTTTGGGGTGTTGGATGTGGTTGTGACATTGGGAGTTGTGTTGCAGGCTGTTGCTTCGAAGCTGTGTTTTCGTGACAAGTCTCAGCTCAAACGGCGATTTTGGTGGATGGGAGTGTTCTCAGAACGTGTCGAAATCATTCCAAACGTATGGTGTGCTGCAAACTTTGTTGACGCTCACATGATATGATATTGTCACATTTCGTGGCAGGCGCAGTACTTTGTGCGGGCTTTGAGGCGTGGAAGCTCGATTTTCGTGGCAGGCGCAGGGAATCGTGAGGTTGCGAGTTGTGGTGGAGGTGAGTGACATTGGGATTGGCGTGTGAGCGGGTGTTGTGGAGGGGCTGGAATCGCGAAACTGCTTGGCAGGGCTGCTTGATGTGTGTGCTCCGTTGGGGCTTCCCGCTTGACCTTTGCAGGAAGTTTTGTACGAAGTGCTCGTTTTGGAGACTTTGACATGTGACTTTTGGAGGAAGTCTCGTACGAAACGCTCGTTTTGGAGACTTGACTCGTGACTTTTGGAGGAAGTCTGCAGTAGCTCAAAAGGAGATTCGGTCCACCCCAGATCTCTGGATGTGGAGTGTGAAACTCGAGTCGAAGCCAGCCTGGCTGTATGATCAGGTAGAGGAGTGTTAAAAGGTTTCCGATGATGCAATCAAGTCAGGAAAGTTCATGCTGGTAGTCACTGGTAGTGTCTTCGAATTTTGTGACAGAAGGACTTCCCAAAGGTGACCCTCTTCGCAAGTTCAAAGGGAGAACAGTCTTTCATGGTCGCATTGTTCTCTGAACTAGGTTCAGCCCCTGCCAACATGGAAGCCAGTAAGGCTCTCGACTGCTATGGTTCAGCACCTGGGAACAAGATCAAGCAGGGTGATGGCAAGCAAGCCTACACCCAGACAACGTTGAAGGGTAAACGAACTTGGATCAGGATTCGAAAGAATCGTTGGCCCAAAGCCTGGCATGGCAAGTATAGAGACCGGGTAATTCCTTTGGTCCTTGCCCTTTATGTCACCAAAAAAATTCAATGACCTTCACTGGAGAGGTCTTGGAATGGAAGACTTTCAAAAGAGATTTAAAATCTCGATAAGAGATTTAAAATGCAAAAAAATGTTTTAAATGAAAATCTTAGCAACAATCACCTCAAAAAATCTCGAAAAATCTCGAAACATCTCAAAAAATCTCGAGGGGATAAAAGGAAAAATCATTTTAACAACTCAAAACATCTCAAGAAATCTCGAAAAATCTCTAATAATCTCGAAACATGAGAAAATATGCAAAAAGATGCAAAAACGTAATTTCACATGCAAACTGGAGCGTGATATGACTGCTGCAGTCAGTTGTGTTCAGTTGTTAGGATAACTTCTCCCCAAGAAACACAATTTGATCAACCATGTTGTGTTTGAGGTGTTTTCCCCAAAAATAGTAACTTCTCTTTAACAAAATAGAATAAAACTAAAAAATGTGAAAACATGTGAAAAATGTTTTAAAATGTGAAAATATGATTAAAAATGTGGAAAATTGATAAAAACATGTGAAAAATGCAAACAAATAAAAACACATAAAATTTCATGCGACCCTGCTCTGATCTAATCCTACTCTGATCTAGGTAGTTAAATTTTTCTGGTGATTATGGTCACCCCGATGCGGGGGGATTCTGGGAGTGCCATTGTGAAGAGCGCTTGGGAAAGATTTGCTTTAGAGCTGTGCACCCCGCGCGCTGGCCGTCCACTTTTTGGCATGAAGCCCTTCAGTTGCTGCTCGCCGTCTACGTTGACGATTTGAAGCTTGCAGGTCCCGGGACACCTGTTCACAGGTCATGCAGCAAAGAACTCTGGCGCCCAAGTGTCCGGGACTACTCGCACTGTGGCACTGGGGAGGTTCTTCGTCGACATGTCCGGCTCTCGCGCGTTTGGCCCGCCCAACGCTGCTTTCGCGCGCAGCGATCCACAGTCTGATGCCCTTCACGCATTACTCAGTAATCCATATCGCTTCGTGACTTCAAGTTCCACAGACGACCCTTTGGATCTTCTGGCGGTTCATTGGAGTTGTCAGGGTGCGTTACTTTGGTCATTCAGCGTCGCATTATGCTTCGCGCCTGCGACGCATACTGACCTCAATCCTTGTGAGCGTTTAGAGCTCGCGATCAGTGGGTTCATATTGTGGGACCTGTGGCAGGTCCTCAGCGCGCGCAGGGAAGCACAATCTAACGCACTGACGGGCTCAATGTCTATGGCCACTGAAACAGTCAAGAACCTGCAGGCCGTCGCCCTCAACTTGATCACGCTCTTGATGTCCAAGGGAGAAGCTACGCTTACAATATAGAGCTGGGACCGTTTATTTACCACCCCCCGTTTACCAGCTTCCGTTTTTGAACTATGTTGGGATATGGCCGTTTTCATTATTACATAGATTTAGATAGTATTCGGGTTTTTTGGTGTTCAACGGCCGTCGTCATCATCAACGCATTTCAGGAACAGTTTCGCCCTTGGAATTTTGGACATGGCCGCCTGAGTGAATTGAGCATCGAAACTGGGTTTGGAGAATTACGCCAAGTGTGCTCAAGAAATGCTTGGCTGGGCCACGCATCCACAAGTAGTCCCTGGAACCAAATGTAAAAATTCTGGGTTTAGTGATTAGAATTTTCAATTCAAAATTCAATTTCTGGATTTGTGGGTCTAAATTCAGAAATCTAAATTCAAATCCTGGATTTTGTGAATTGAATTCAGATTTGAAAATTGAAATTCTGGATTGCGTTAATTGAATTCAGATTTCAAAATTTAAGTCTGGGTTTGGTGATATGAATTCAGATTTATATACTCAAACTTTGGGTTTGGTGATTTGCATTTCAAAGTCGCCCACAGCTGCCAAACAAACAGGTAGTTTGAACACACACATGAGCTATGTACGCATTAAAGCCTGCGTTGGCAAAGCAACTGAGCACATGGAAAGCCTGTATTGGCAGTCAGCTGAAGCTTGCGCAGGCTAAGTGCCTATAATCGCCACTTGCAAAACAATTCATACATGAGCGTGCATTGCTTTCACCAGCCGGCGCTTCTTTTAGCAAGTTGCCTTGCTCCAAGCAGCTACAAGTCACTCTGTGTTCAGAGTTGTCATCAGTAGCCTTGATTTACTCATCGCTGTCGCTGACCGAATCAAAGATGGAGCGAGTGCAGCAGAGCTGGCCCATTGGCGGAAAGTGATGCTCACAGTTGAATTCAATATGAGTCTATGAGTGTCTTCCAACAGCAGATGATCTGTACTTTCGCCGGTCAGTGATCGTGCAGAACGAGGCACTTGTCAGGAGCGCCATGAAAGCGCAACATGAAGCAACCAGCAGCAAAAATCACATCACATGTCCAAGCTTTCAGGCTCAAGACATTTGAGCAACTGCCAGCATATGCCATTCTACAAGGCAACAATATTTCTAGTTCACCAGAACAAAATCACAGCAAGACCACACAGCAAGTTGTAAAATCGACAGCTTGGGCATTGTCCGACCCAACTTCATACATCCCTTGAGGGGACAATGGCAACAAGGACAGCTTCACCAGAGCGTTTACCTGCACTACAAATATGACAGAGTTTCACAACTTGTGTGCTGGAAGACACAAATACAAGGAAACAATGTTCCTGGCAGCCCACATCCAAAGCCATTGGAAGCAGAGGTGCTTTTGGAAACCTTTCTGCCACAACAATACAGCTCGAAGCGTGAGGGAGGGGCCGCCATGCAGCAAATCCAAGAGATCGTGGAGTACAAGCTTCGGAAAGAGACTTCGTTGGGGAAGGCTCTTGATTGCGCTGCCTTGCGCAAACTTTGGAATGAGAAAACCATCCAGATTTCTTCTTCGTACGCCGATGAAATCAGCGTCGGCTGGATCGAAGCTGGCTTGAGGGTGCACAAGAAGATTTTGACGGACAAGGAAAGCCGAAACATGTTGACTTCCATGAACTTGTCCTTCGGTCTTCTTCTCTCTCTTTGTCATTGGGCTGCCTTTCGGTTTGTGGTCACATCTGACTCGATGATTCCATTCAGCTGTCACTGGTGAAAACATATTCCACGGTCCGTTTGATTTGTATTCCACACATGTGCTACGCATTGCCTCAAAAGGCTGCATCTTTCGCAAATTGTTGCAAGCAAGCTTGCAGGCGAGAGTTGTGGTAGCCTGGAGAGGCTCAAAAACAAGACCACACATGACAGCTTGTAATAGCTGGAAAGCAAATATACCAAAAACATCAAAAACTAAAGCCCAGATGCCGAGGTGAAACACTTACACTTGCAAGCAACCAAAAAACTACAGCCTAGATGCTGAGGTGAGACACTTGCACTTGCGAGCAACCATGGCCGGTAAAGGCGGAAAAGCCTGTAGCGGCAAGAAAGATAGCAAGAGATTGCAGGTTGGAACATCACAGCTTCAAGGTACACACCGCCCAAGAAAATCAAGTTGGACAAGGTTTGGCAAGCAAAAGCTTGCATGCAGGCTTGGCAGTGAATTAGCATACTGATTTCAAGCATTGAAATCAAAAACAACAACAGCTTCTGCAGAGTTACAGTAAAAGCATTATTCTGACAGTGGTTTTAACTAACTTCTGTAAATTTTAGGAACTGTAAGGTCTTTAGCGTAGACATTTTCTTTACACCACTATCTTAAGATGTATTTAGGTTTCTATGAAGTTGAGCCTTCTATAAGCAGTCAAAGCTAAGGCTAAGGTATATCCACTTATAAGCATGTTACTAAGCTGTTACTAATGGCTGTAAAGAACATAACCCTGTAGCAGAGCCCTTGATTTGCAGGCTTCAAGTGTGAGTGTTTCAGGACGTCTCGTGGTAAACGCTTGTTTTGGAGACTTGAGTACATTTTGGAGGACGTCTCGGACAAAGCGTTCGTTTTGCAGACTTGAAGTGTGAGTTTTTGAGGAAGCCTCGTACGAAACACTTGCTTTGGAGACGTGAGGGTTGATTTTTGGAAACTTTAGTAGCAGTGCCCCACAAGGGTGTCCTACAGAGTCCTACAGGAGTGTTCCACAAGAGTGTCCGACAAGAGTTACAAGAGCGTCCCGCAAGAGTGTCCCACAAGAGTGTTCGCAAGAGTGTCCAACAAGAGTGTTTCGCAAGAGTGTCCCACAAGAGTGACATACAAGAGTAACCCACAAGAGTGTCTCGCAAGAGTGTCCCACAAGAATGTCCGACAAGAGTGTCCTACAAGAGTGCCCCACAAGATTGTCCCACAAAAGATGTCCGCGTTGAGTGCCCCACAAGAGTGTCCTATAAGAGTGTCTCACGAGAGTGTTGCATGAGTGACATACAAAAGTGTCCCACAAGAGGTCTTAAGCAGCTCGGTGCACGGCAGAAGCGGTGCAGCCGATCCAGGTCAGTAAGCAGGTCAGAAATATGCCGCGTTGCGGCGTGGCACTGTTCGGTTCCGGCTGCGTTGCACAGCCTCAAAGAGGGGTGTGAGGCATCCACCCACCCGCCTTCCACTGTACACCACAGGCATGGGCCCGAGGTCCCGGCAAAGTAGGCAAGTCACTTGTCAGACATGCCTAAAGCTCATTAACAAGCCAACGGTTGGCACTACCTTGATTGACAATGCCAATCTCGGCTGGGGTAAAAGGATGTAGATTCTAGTGTCAGAATCAACAAGGCGAGAAAGTGGTTGCTGTACATAAAGCTTTCCCATGCTGGGCAAAAACACGGTCAGTGCAACCCTTGTCGCGTACGAATGTGCACTGTAGGGCCACGAGGTGTGAGCCACCGGACCTCGCTGTTTGGCGCCCCCAGGACAATGCTCACAGGTTTTGAGCCGGCTCCTGCCACTGGTTGTGGGCCCTGTTTTTCAAAGCATATTGAAGATCCAACAGCTGGACACATGGCAAGCATATAGTCCGCCACTTCCCTGCTGTAGTGTGGACATAACTCCTATAGCAAACATGTAAGTCACCAACCCGTTCATGCCCTCATGAAGTGAAGCGCTGCCAGCCTGCAAACATGTAGATCACCAACCCTTGCGCAGTGATACATAGTGAACTGAAGCACTGCAGCTTTGCAAACATGTAGGTTGCCAACCCTTTCGTGTAGGTCTCCATTTCTTGGAGCGAGGCAGTGGTATGACGAAACTGCCAGCGTGACACCGCAAAAGTCCCAGGCAATCCGCTCGAGCAGCGGAAGGAAACAGCTATGACAGCTGTATGCACCCAGCATGCCGGAATCCATTGCAAAACAAAGCGGATGACACTACTCCCAGGGATCAGCCGACTCAGCCAGACTAACTGGAAAGACCTGGGCCCGTGGCTGCAAGAGTGACATACAAAAGTGTTAAGAGTGTCCTATAAGTTATAAGACTGCTTCGCAAGAGTGTCCCACAAGAGTGACAAACAAGAGTGTCCCACAAGAGTGTCCCGAAGATTGTCCCACAAGAATGTCCGACAAGAGTCCCACAAGAGCAAGTGTCATACAAGGTGTCCCACAAGAGTGTCCCACAAAGGTTTCCGAAAAGAATGTGTCCTACAAGAGTGTCAAAAAATTGGCATTCGGATTCGTGGGTTCCATCTTGTTCTTGAAAACTAATATGACTGGATTGTGGAATAACCAGGCAAAAATAGAAAGGAACCTTATGTTTGTTGGTTGGGGACGCCCCACTCAACAAAAACATGAACAAATTAAACAAAGGCGGAAAGTTTGGTTCACCCTCATTTTCTCAGGGCTGGCTAGTCCGACTGGGAGTTGGGAGGCTGTCAGAGTGGACCCTTAAACCTTGGAGACGTAATCGATGCATTTGTGGTGCTTGCAAATGGTGGCGCGCATGTTCAGTCCCATTTCAGGGGCCGTGGATGTGATCGTTCATGCACCCTATCCTCCTTCCTCCGTTTGGAACCGGCACCCCGAGCGCTGGATGGGTGGAGCCCGGATGGATCCCCAAGTTCGGCACGTGAAAGCCATCCAGTCTTCATGACAGACCTATTCCACCATCTAGAGGTGCAAAGGGGCATGGATGGGCCCTCACTGGGTAAAAACATCGGAAAACAATTGACTCCGACCCTCCTAGCGATCGGCTGTTTTGGGACCCTAAGAACAGCTATAGCTGAACCTAGGCACCGAACGTGTTGGGAAACAGATCAAACGGAGGGTCAGGTGATGTCAGGAGTCACAGGCTCCGTGGCCTCTGGGCTCCATAGCAGCCCTCCAGGAGGATCCCCGAGTGGCCTTGGAACGTTTCTCCTTGGAGGTCAGCGAAGAGCTCGGGCCAAAGTGCGCCCGCTGTCGAAAACCGGGTGGGTTCTGCCGGGTCACACTTGGCCGCCTGCTTTCGCTGGAAGCGCGGTTCGGTGAGCTGTGGTTCCAAGCGGTGGAAAAGGGTTTGTTTGGGACGTGTTTCTCTTTCGTTTCAATCACTTGGCATGACACGTATACATGATACATGCATGATTCATGATACAAATTTCATGATACATGCATGATTCATGATACAAAATTAAATTAACTCCCAGGAGCTTCAAAGTGGCTTCAAATGGAAGCCACTTAATATCAAAATGAAATGAGGTCACATAGTGATCTCACATTGAGGCCTTGCTGGCTAAGTGACCTCGTTATGTGCTTTGATATAGGGTCCTTTTTGATATATCAACCATCAAGCTCCCTATCACCTATGATGGGAACGAACGGAATGGTTTGGGTAAAGGTGGAGAGAGCTCTGCACGGGCTGCATCAGCGCATCCACTGCAGCACCTGCAGGCTCAGTGGCTCTTAAGGCAGGTTTTGGAAAACACACAGATGGGGTCATGACCACAGTGGCTTCGAGAAACAATTAGTGTAGGATCTCTTTATAGCTCTTTCCCCTTCCAGCCATGTCGGGAGATTCAGCTGGCTCATCGAATGCTTTAAGCTCTGATGGCCGGACACTTGTCAACATCTATGGTTGGTTGTGGTGGGCTTCGTGGGTCCTTATGCATGCGTGGTCCTTCTTAATTCAACCACCCAAAAAAAAGACCTGAGGCGTGTGAGAAAGGCGATGGAAAAGCATATGCCTATCGCTGTGGTTGCCGAGGAGCATGAACTTGTCCCTGGAGGGGACTTGAGACTCAAGGGTAATTCGTGGCTCCGGGTGGCATGGGAAAGCTGCTCTGACAAAGTTCCCAGAGTTCCCAGAGAATCAGAGTTTCGTAAGATCGTCGCGAAGCTCGTGGAAACCCATCCCAAAATTTGTGCCTTTGCAAGGATCAGCGCAATACAATGCAGTAAACCATGTATAATAGTATACACTACTTGGGGTGGTCATGCAATGGCCTAGGCCCCTTCAGCCATAAAGATGAGACCCTTCAGCCATAAAGATGAGAAAGCAACTTGGGTTCGTGAACAGGAGCCCCAGCTGGATTTAGGCATTGCTATGGTGCACTAGCTAGACGTCGCTTCGGTCAGCAACAATCATGTATTTAAGGCTTCCAGGTGCCACAGGGTGATTCTTCGATCCCGGAAGATGTCTTCAAGGCCTCCTTCCACCACCTCGCTAACATCAACTGTGACACTGAGCTGCACAACTGCGTGCATGCATGTATACTTTGCACAGGTGTGCTTATCGATTCAAGGAACCCGGATGATGTGGACACCCAACCCTATTTTGAAAGCCTTGATGGTAGCCTCATGCTGCTTACATGCATTAGCTACTTAACCTCCAGGACCTTCAAAATGACCCTTTGATATCCCAGGATGAGGTCACTTAGGTCTGCATAAGTTCACACTCCGAAGAGGTCACTTGAAGGTCCTGGTTGATGGTGATCTGTCCTATGCTGTGCAACCAACAGATTATCAGGTTGGCATGTGGGCAGGCTCCGGAAATTCAGGCCATCCCTTCGATACGATATTTTGATCTTTAACTAACCAATTGAGGTGTTTCCTGTTTCCAATGAAGCTGAATGCCCCGCCAGGATGATGAAACAAAGCCTTTGGAAGCAAAGAGGCGCAAACGAGAGTCTTCGAATGAAGCACGAGCTGATGAAAAGATGAAGGAAAGTGATGGCGAGGCTGCGATGACGGAGGTCGATGAGGCTGCAAACAGTGATGATGAAGCAGCTAAAGGGGAGGCAAAAAAAGGAAGAAGAGGAAGAGCAAGAAGACACTGAACATGAAGACGCCGGAAACGATGGAGCAGAGAAGAAAAGTGAAGATGATAGTGAGGATGAAGGGCAGAAAGGTAAGGAGGAGGAGGAGGAGGAAAGCAGCGAGGAGGAGGCAATGAAGAAAAGTGAAGATGGATCTGACGATGATGAGGCCAATGAGGAAGATGGAAAGGGTGGCAATGCAGAAAAAAGACGATGAGGAGGAAGAACATAGTGAAGATGAAAGCCAAAAGGAAGAAGGGAACAAAAGTGA
>CAXAMN010022918.1:87448-101930 GCA_963970005.1 Durusdinium trenchii | reverse complement strand
CAGCAAAAAGGAGAAGGCTGACAAGAAGGAAGAGAAGACAGAGGATGCCAAAAGCAGCAAAGGGAAGAAGGCCGACAAGAAGGAAGAGAAGACAGAGGATGCCAAAAGCAGCAAAGTGGAGAAGGCTGACAAGAAGGAAGAGAAGACAGAGGATGCCAAGAGCAGCAAAGCGAAGAAGAAAGATAAGGAGGAAGAGAAGGAGAGCACGAAGGAGAACAACGTGTCAAAAAGAAAGGGTTTTGTTGAGGAGGCCTCAACAACCGCAAGCTCCGGCAGTGGGAAACGGCGCAAGCCAACAAACGCCCAGGAGAAGCGTGTCAGTCAAGGGCCCACCGGAAGCAGCCCAGAGAAGAAAAGGCTGAGATTTGATGAGCTCGAAGGATCTGATCTTTCTGACGTGGAGGACTGCTAACAAACATTGCAATCAAACTCGATCGAAGACCTCATGTATATATGTACCTTGTGATATCCCAGGATGAGGTCTATAGGTCTGTAAAGGTCACTTATGACTTATAGCTGATAAAACATGCAAAACATTTGTTGGCCAGGATTCTAGTGAAGCAAAGAAGATAGAAAGGATTCGGACTCTACCCAGCTTGGATATTGTCAACCTTTCTACCCCTTCGGGGACACCTTCAAGCACCCGCTTTGGTGAGGACTGTGTTTAGCTTGCTTTGCATGCAGTAGCTAAGTAGCTATTTGTGGAATGATGTGCATTATGATGCTTCGCGCGCAGTAGCAAGTGGAACAATGTGCAGATCCAATCCATGTTCGATGTGTGTGTAGGACAGTCGTTCAGTGACGCCAAGCTCGAAATGCACTGGTGGGAGGCCTCGCATTGATGTGACGCAACTGAGTGAAGAAGATCGTGAAAAGATTGCAACCATGTCAGAGCCTAATGAGATGGAAGCTAGTGAACGCAAACGACAGTACGCTGCTCTAAGAAGAGCTGTGGCAAAAAGTTGCTCTGCACCCCTCTTGGCAAAGTTCCAGCTATGCAACGATGGTGAGAGGCCGGCCTATGATTTTGTAAATGTGAGTTATAGCGCCAATGAGTCTGAGTGATCTATTATTGAATTGGGCTTCCATTGCATCCTTGACCCTGGAGGTTCACTATGCTCAAACAGTGGATGATTGGCGGCGGCAAAGTGGACAGCGTCCATGTTGAGGAGCGCTTCCACAAGTGGGTGGAGGAGATGAGGTCAGATAGATACATCACTGTTCCTTGCCCAAACTGGATCGACGCATACTCACCAACAAGTACAGTTCTAGGGCCTGGCCTGAGCTTAATGATATATAGATCGATCGATATATTATATATATGTGTGTAATACGATACTATGACGACCTGAGGTCACTATGTTTCAACTTGAGAAAATATATGGCACCTCTCCAGAAGCGCAAGCTTTCTTGGCAGAAGTTGTGAAAGGCCTGTGTCGATCAGTTCTTGCTTGGTTCTGTCAATGTTCTGTCCCTTATGTGCTTCTTCAGTTCTGCCCCTTAATTACACCCAACTGCTGCTCTAGGCCAAGCAGGGGTTGCGCATCCGCAAGCACCTTCTTGCAAGAAAGCGCGGATGTACAAGGTCCTCAAGGAGATAGTTGAGACTGTGTCCACAGGAAGTAAAGGTGAGACCACTGTGAGTGTTGGGGGGGGAGAGTGCGAAGCGGAGAGATGAAGGCCCTGATAGCCAAACAATTGGGGTCCTCAATGGCATCCCTGGAGAGCCAGGGTCAGTTAGATTTAAAGACTGGGGCAATCAAAGCAAAGAAGCCGAAGAAAGAGAAAAGTGCTGAGAAGCTAGCGCTTGAGGAAGTGAAGAAAATGGAAGCCAAGTTTCCAAACACAATTTTGTTAACTGTGTTTTACTGTTTGTTCAAATTCACGTCAAGCTATTGCGGGTTTTCAAGGTAGCATCCCTATTTCGTGAACCCTGGGTTTCTAGTGAAGGTTCAAGAAGATCCTCAACTTTGTGCCTGCAGCCAAATCGGACATAGAGACCTATAAGGTGAGAAATTCCCATGAACTTGTGCCCTGCCAGCGCTTGTGGAATAGTAAATGTGCACATGCATATGCGCGTACATCGAGCTGTCCAGTGTGTTTTAGGTGACGGTACTGAACAACCACATGTTATATGTGGAAAGCATCTTCGCTGAAGTGAGTGAGAAAGCGCAAACCCCGGAATCAGCAGTAAATGCTGATGCGTTTTATGACTTTTGCGATGAGTTCAAGCCTCGCCTGGCCACGATGGAGACGGATGTCAAAGATGCCCGCCGCCGGATTCAGCTTGCCAAAGGACCTTCCAAAAAAAAAGAAGGCAGAGGCGGATGAGAATGCCTCACATGGTTCTGGGTCCGCTGAAGAGGACTAGTCTTATACATTTGTGACCCTTTCGAACTTCTAGTGCTGTGCGCTCCCATGTTTGTTAAAACTGTTTATAAAACATTGGTTCTTTGACCAGCCAGCCCAGACCATAGTGTGTTCCTGAACACCTGGCCTAAGGCCTGTGCTGTTCACGTTGCAGTACAGTGCAAATTTGTTCTGGGTACGATGAAGCTCAGATTGGGGTCCCTGACTGAACACCTTTAGAATGGGTGTTGTGTCGGGATTTGGGGAACACGATCTGAACCAATGATCGTGAGCGGCAGTGTGGTGAGAATGTTTGTTTCTTTGGCTTGCACTCTGATCCCCCACCAGCTAGCTTAAAAAAAGGGAACCCTGTTATTTTAATGTCCGCTATATATCGCTACTGTTACTGTTTCAAGTCTGTGTTACTTGGTGGGGCTCACATGCATGTACACGAGCTGGGTTACAGTACCTTTGTGCACCTGGCAGGGGGTTGCTCAAGGGGAATTGAGCAACAAGATATTTGGGTGGTTTGGGTGAAGGGTTGAGACATGTTCAAACCCAAAGTTTGTGTCTATATTTGCCACATGCCAAATCTACTATGGGAAATGCAACCAAGTACTGTTGGGGCACACTCGGATTCATGCCTGCCATGGACCAGAATGATCCCATGGGCCTAGTCGAGGACTTCTTAGAGTTGGGCCGGAAAGATTTTTTGGATAGCATGGATTGCGTGCAAGAAATTGTTGACATGGAGGACCATCCAAGGGGTGTCCAATGGACTACCCCACATATACTCAAATATAGGCTCGCATTGGGCACCACTTGGATGGTCCAAGAGAGCTTGCATCAATGGTTGCAACTTGGCTGGATCCACCCTTTCTTCAAGGTGAGTGTATCGACCCTCATGAAAATGATGGGGGCTATTCAGCGCAGGTTTCCACGACGCTTACTCCCGCACCTTGGCCCCGGTTTTGGGTGATTGATGCGCTAGGTGTCACAAAATATATCTTTCGTGCAGCTAGGGTCTACCTCAGGAGAAATATGCTGGACCTCTTGCATTCACAATCAGCTTGCGGTCGAAACGCACCGCGTAATTTTTGGGCATGGTTGAGCAAGCAACCCTGGAGGGCCATGCTTCCACCACCCTTCGAGTGCCCTGGCCTTCACTCTTTACAACTCATGTGCCTGAATCAGACCGTTAAAGTTTATAAAATTGTTGGTATGCTCAATATATATTTGCCTAGGGTCAACGTTGTCCTCGAGGACAAGTCTTTGAAGGAGGAGTACACCATTGAACCATGGCACCTTTTTCTACCCAGTGAGGTGTAATTAAGCTGCAAATGAGTGGTACCCATTTCTGGAAGCGGCTGAACATACTCACTTCTGGAAGCGGTTGAACAAATCTAGAACTCACAAGGTTTGCTCATATCTACAAGTACGACAAAGACCACAAGCTGTTTGCCCAGCGCTTTCTTGGAGAGCCTGGCGTGCCTTTGATCCTAGCTGTTGTCTATAAATCTTGGATCATTGCTGTCCCTTTTCCACGTAATATGAATATGTGGTAGCTGCTCCAGGAATTGGAGATGTTCTGGCAGCACATGAGCTCAGCACCATTCTTCCGAGAACACCCGATATTGAGTGATCCAGTGTTTTGGTTTAAGAGTGCGCGAGGAACATTTAAAGGTCAGCGCGTGCGAGCTAAGGCGACAGATCTGACAAAGTGCATTCCGCTCTGTGTGCACTCAGATGATGGAGAAGCGCACCGTCGACGCTCTTTCATGGTAGTTTCATTCGGTTCCATTCTTCGAGCAGGAGGATGTCCTTGGGAGTCACGAATTGTTTTGTACTGCACAGACAATTCAAGAGCTTGCAACGCAACCTTCAACACTTTGGACAGTTGGTTGTGTTGGTCCTTCACAGAGCTAGCGACTGGAAGATTTTTTTGCTCATTCTCCTTGGAATGAGCCGATGGCTCATCGAAAAGGAGAGGAACTGATAGCGGATGGCTACAGGGGAATCCTGATAGCATTCAGGGGAGATGAGAAAGCTCTGCTGAAGAGTTTTCATTGCAAGCGGAATTGGACAAGCACAAACATTTGCATTTCTTGTCATGCCTCGCGGCTGTCCAATTCACGCTATATTTACACGATGTTTGGCAGAAATGCGCCACACCGGGATACTGCAGTTGATCTTCGAACCTTTACTGTGGACCTTTGTGACTCCACCCCCCTGGGTAAGAATCCCAGGGTTCGATCCAAGCATGATTTACTATGATTGGCTGCATGTTGTCGATCTGTGTCTGACACCTGAGAGTGGAGCATCAGTGCCCCGCTTGCACTGGATTGTTTTGGCTGAGGAACTAGTTTTTGTGAGCCCCCCTGTGATTTCGACCAATCAAGGCCCTTATTGAATTGTGTGAATCTCCTGGGGTCTGGCCAGGTCCGCTTGGCATTGATCCGAATGATTGTAATTGTATGTGTTGATTCGATGGCAGGTAGCACCCCGGATGATCGGCTAAGAGCCGCTTATGTTGATTTCAGGGCCTTGTGCAAAGTGCACAAAATCCGCAACAAGGGGCAGTTCTGGAGCATGCCCCTCAGCTGACCATGCGCTTGAAAGTGTGCCTGTTTCTTTCATTGGTGGCCGGTGTACATACTTCAGGAAACATTTGGCTCCTGATGGCAAATATCCATCCACTGCCCAGAAGCACTTCAATGGCATGGATCCAAAGCCAAAGATTTTGTGTGTAAACAGTGTTGGGTGCAGCAAGTGTGTGCATAGGATTGATAGCTGATCCCAGGAGGCAATGATATTGGGGAGGTGGTTAATGGGAATCACTGTGGCTATTGCATCCTCCGATCCCACCAACCTTCATGCACAGTTCCTTGGTTGAGTTGCACCTAGAGCCTCGCATGTGCATGGCTGAGGACTCGCTGATTGCACTTTAAGGTTGCGCGCTGCTATATTCGTCAATCTTGTTGCGATGAGAAAGGCAGTTGCTGCCGGAAAGGCTATTTTGCCAAAACCAAATTTGGAGCTGTTGGAATCATCGGTGTATTTGTTTCGGAGTGCACACAACAGCTCCTTGTACAAAATAACCAGAGTGCATTTGTTGTGTGTAGTATTGCTTGAAGCCAGGTTGTCATGGTTGATCTGAGGCCTGGCAGCTGAAGCGATCCAGGCTGGCCGCTTCCTATGGAAGCTACGCCCGAAACTACATAAGCCGGGCCCTTGATGTTGCAAGTGCAAATCATCAAGTTTTGATTCTCGTGAGACATCCCGAGAGATGACATAAGGCTTGAGCACATAGCACTTGACCAAGCCCAGTGGCTTGGGCCGCTCTGGATCTCGTGCTACTCAGACGAGGACCTGGTTTCTTGTCGAGTACCCCAAGCATGCGTTACGCTCTGTGCTACCCAGTTACTTTAAGGTGGAAAAGGTGAAATCTATGGCTGTCATGAGTCATTGGACTGCAAGTCTGGCACCGCAATGCGAGCTAAGGTGGGTAAGGTGAAATCTATGGCTGTCATGAGCCATCCTTTCCAGTTGGGCCGACAGGTCCTTAGCCGCTATGCGAGCTTTGTATGTGTCAGGTGGGCACGCAGGCTATAGTGCTATAGGGAACCGAGAGCTGACACTAGGGTGTCCAAAGTCCAAAGAAACTTCAAGAAACCTGCTCCTCCAGCTCGGATCCCATACCCAGCCTGTGCAGCTCCACTCCAACCACCGGCTCCAGCGCGGCAAAGGGAGCAGCAGCGAGGTGGTGGGAAGGATTGGGTGGGGAGAGGTGAAGCAGGGCTATGGACATTGGGTAGTTCTGGCTTTACCTTTTGTGGTTTGACATCTGGAAATGGTTTTGATGGAACCAAGTGACCTTTTGATATACACAGCCTGAACCCTAAGTGACCTCGAATGTCCTTTTGATATACGATGGCCTCAAAAGACTACTGAATATCAAAAGGATACATCGAGGCACTTTGAACCATCTGGTCATGGATTCATGTTGGGCATCCCAGAAATTGTTGTGGTTGTTGTTATGGTGCTGAAACACATTCATCCCTGAGTCAATTGGGAACACGGCGTCAATCATTTAGGTTTTCTGACATGTTCTGAAGACCACATGTCAGAGTTTTTGCCAGCTCATAAGTTTCAACTTGTTAGAAAAAAGGGACGTATTTCCAACCTTCCCCCTCCAAAAAAAGGACTGGAATGACATATAGACCAAAATCATCCCACATCTTACCTTTGTGATCTTTGTGGTTCCAAGGGTCCTTTCCTCGAACCAGTCGAGTCTTTAGGTGCCTTTGGACCACCGTACCCTTTCTTCGTACATATTCCGTTCCAGATCCCCCGAGCTCGCAGGTATGCCTTGGAATACGAAGAGCTTCAGTTGGCCGTCTTGCGGCTGCACGCGGACGCGGACTCGGGGGCTGGTTGGCGCGGTGGCGGGGGCTGCGGCGGGGCGGTGGTTGGGCGGTGGTTGGGCGTCGGAACTGCTGCGGTTGGGAGGTAGAAGGTCGGTAGACCCATGGTTTGATGTCGTGCAATGACAGGGAGAAGGTATACATGAAACGTTGATCCTGGATTTCCCAGAGGAGGACCCCGTACACCGGGGCTGTTTGGGGGGTTCGAAATGTTTTCTGGGAGCTCCAGGACGGCAGAGTGTGGAGATTGCGCGGTTTACGGGTCCTGGACGCAAACGAAAACATGTGAGGCTTTGAGGCTTTGAGGGTCCGGATTCTTAAAGTAATACCCAGACACTCCATGCCAGGACCCTCCAAGTCCGGTGGTTTTAGAAGCCTAACAGGTGGTGAACCTGGGCACCTGTTGTCACCAGGAAGCACCTGTTGGAGGGTCCAGGTGTATGGCAATTTTACCTGGGTGGTTGACCCCGGGTCAAAGTATATATAATTTGTATTCCACACAGATGGAGTGTTAGGGATAGAGGTCCTTTAGAGATCTGTTAATAAAGAAAAACCATTCCTTCATATTCCTTCAACATTCTTCTCGATGTGAGGGAGGGTTGAGCCCAACCGAGATCACTGTGCTCAAGCCTTTCAGGTACACTCTGCTCAAAGGGCTGCGACCTGGATGTGGGCCTCCTGTTGGTTCTCCTGGCGCTCCAACCCCAAACATCTTTGAAACAGAAGTTGATGGAGATGATCATTGGTTTAATTGAATTGTAATTTGATGTCATATATAATATATATTTAAAGAAAATGGTTTGTCTCAGGCCCAAGCCATCCAAGTTGCAGATCCACCGACTAGCTCTGACCGTCACTGACCAGCTCTCCAACCTGGGAGATGCGGGGAATTCTTGGAGGTGTTCAAGCATTCCATCAACAGTGAATCATTAAAATGTAAACATATTAGACGGACTAAAAAACGGCATTGAACGGCCCATCTATAGAAACACAAAACTAAAAAACATCTATCACAATTGTACTATCTATAGTATAACACGCTGCTTATCTGATGTACAGAAGTCAAGTGGTGAATTTCCAAAGGCATTCGCCTCGTCTAGCACCTCGTCTAGCGACCTTCCACTTCCCCACCCTTGTCCTGCCGCCTCCGATCTGAGGTGCGTTTGGTGGATTGGTTGGTGGCCACCGAAGGCGGACGGCCGGTGGGTTACGACCGCCTGGGGGCAGGTCCAACCAGTGCCAGTGGATCCGTTTTCGTAACCCTACACCTCCAGGAGGTTACCTCCTCAGGTTCGGTATGACTGAACCCTCCTGGCACCCACCTCAAACACCTTCTGCTTTCAGAAGGCCTAGAGTACCTTCTCCCGCCTTCTCCGGCTGGCTGGTGATGTGTTGTCTCCACTGAAACATGAGACGGTGCCCAAACGTCGGGTCCCACGTCGGGTCCCTGAGGTTCGATTCGTTAACGGATCTACAGCGCATAGGGTCCAGGTACCTCCTTTTCGGATGGTCGAACGGAGGTGAAAGGCAGGGAACCAAGAGGGCCATGATTGGTTCGGATCTACGAGACGGACAGATGTGGCTCCAGAGCGACGGTTTTCTGTCTCCGGAGCCGGGGTTCTGCCCGTCTTTGGACCGTTTGGCCTCCAGTCGTACCGAACCGCTTCGGTACGGTGGGACGACCGGGGCCCGGGTTCCAGGAGGGTTCAGGAGCTACCGAACCTGAGGAGGTAACCTCCTGGAGGTGTAGGGTCTTTGAACATCACCGTAGGGGTGCTCTCTGACTACTGGCCGGAAGTGTTCGCCTTGAAGGGACACAACCCCGCTCTCAACGGCAGATGTGCGACCTCAAATCGAGGAAAGGGCGGACAAGGCGCCCAGAGCGCATCCAGACAGGACACCCAGACAGGATGGTCCAGGTCTATTTCAAGTTGTTCGAGAAGAAAACCACATCGGGTAGCCTCGATCTCTACGAAGCTCGTCCGATGTGCACATCGGATTTTTTGTTTGAGAAGGTCCAAGGTACGTGGTGAGTCCTTTGCTTCCTTTTGGATCGTGGATGGATGGACAGCCCTCATGGATCCACATCATAGTCACCTGTTGGGGGCCATGTCGGAGTGGCTTTGAGTGGAGCCCATCAGTTCTATAGCAGCGAACTCATCCTCTTGAGGATGGTGGCGCTTCTTGGGTACCCCGACTTCGTTCCTCCGTTCCTTTGGCATTCCAAGCGACCTCCTGACTCTCCTGGTTCCCAGACACGACTGATGGGACTGCCATAGGACTGCCGATCAGTTGGGGTGGTTTTGGGGCTCAATGTAGGCATTTATGGCATACATGGCAGTCCCATGGAGTGTTTGGGGTATAGATGCCCGGGTGATGGGGGGGAGTCCATGCCTGTGGGATAGCTGTTGGTCCAAGCAGCTCAACCAGGTATATAAGTTCTGCATGATCCGTCCAGGATGCCAGAACTTCAAGCCCCACCAGGCACAAAGGCCGGGAAGCCGAGCAGTGAGTGTCGATGTCGGTCCGAGAACCAGTGTTGATGTCCCCTGCAACAGGGAGTTGCTGTTCAAAGACATGTCTGGACCCGTTTGGATCTATACGTGTCGACACTCTCCTGCTGTAAGTGCCCTGGAGTCAAAGACTATAAACAACATGATCTCACGAGTTCGGGTACCTGGTTTTTCGGAGTTGCCTTTACTTCACGAAGGAACAGTAGTCGAAGTGGACTTAGGGCAGATTCTAGGGTTCTCAGACCATCCACATATGGCATGTTTACCTCCATTGGGGGGTGCTTTGAGGGGTCATTTGATCGGCATTTGTTGCAAAACATGGATGGTCTATGATGGTCCGGGTCATGTCTGGGTGCCATGTGTGGTGCGTGGTGCCATGTTTCCACAGGCTTCCCGCGCACTGGAGGCCATGATTTCTCATGGCTTCTCTGAACTCAGAACTCGGTCTCCGTTTCCCTATAGGGATCGAAGTACCTTCTCACAGGGTGATTGGAGACACTCTTATGTAGGTTTTGAGGGTCCAAGCACCTTCTGAGAAGGTACGACTGGATCCCTAGGGTTTGACCTCCTTCGTCTCAACATGTGGCCCCTCTGGTAGTTACTGTAATTTTCCAATGTCGGCAAATATTCCATACCCTAGGCCTCCAGTCGTACCGAACCTGAGAAGGTGGAGCCCGGGTGCCAGGAGGGTCCAGCCATACCTTCTCAGGTTCGGTACAACTGGAGGCCTAGGGATAGATGTTTGAGAATGGTGGGGGCGCTCCAGCATGTTCGATTCCGGACAAAACTGGACCGTCCTCGTTGACTCTTCTCGTGGACCCCGCGAGGCTCTTTCACAGTGAAGGCCTTTGGCAGACCCTGCGCTCCCGGTTGATGCGTGCGTCAGGGGCGCCCAGTGCACACGACATAAACGGAGAACAACAGGCGATGCAACCTCGGCGATCACCGGATTCCCTTCTGCCCGAGCTCCAGGAGCGACACCGCCCTCGAAAAGTCGTGTGGTCAGGCGTCCTTCACCACCTAAAGGCCTCTAATTCCTCACTCGAACCTTCGCTTCGTTGTAAATTTGGATTTCTGCATCCCTAGAGCTGCGCAATTCCCAGACACTCCATGGGACTATACCATATTATATTTATACTATCCCTACCCCTTTAACCATCGATTTTGGAGGGGGACCTCCAAAAATGTAACTTACATTTGTTTGGGGGGAGGGGGGGGGTAGATTAAAAGTAAGATTTAAGACTGTAGGTACACAAGACAGCATATGGATGTGACCCCCCCCCCTAATTTGAATGAATCATTCCTCGGTTATTCCTGGGGAATACATGGGAATACAATGAAATACAGAGTCCATGCATGTCCATGCCACACTGATCCGTTTTCGATTTTGTTGGGGGGGGGGGGAAAATGTAACTTACATTTAGGAACGCCCCCCTGCACTTTTGGGGGGGGACCTCAAAAATGTAAGCTTACATGTTTGAAAAATGTAAGCTAGGGGGGTTGAGGAAAACGTATTATTACATTTTCAAGGTGGCATGCTCAGAAAATGTAACTTACATTTTCCAGAGGTCCCCCCCTCTGAATATGGTAGGGATTTTATACTTACCTATGCATTAGAGTGGTTTTGTGGGTTTTGGGGGGCGTCAATTGATCGGCATATAGTCCTGGTCTTACAACCGCCCGATCATCCATCCTTCCGCCCTCCCTGCGCAGGTGGCGCAGCATCTGGGGCCAAGAGTCGGTCGATCGCGTGGCCCAAGCCGTCTTGAAGAGGCGCTGGTGGCTGCGCCGCTGCGCTCGAGCAGAGCGGATCCTTTTTCGTGGGATGACATGCCTAGAACAAATGCCCAAATCCTTTAAGTTGAGGGATAGGGATTGGCAGAGTGGATAGGGATAGTACTTGAGGGATAGGGATGCACAGAGGACTCCTATAGTTGAGTCCTTTTCAAAGGGATAGGGATTGGCTTCTCCAGGCCTCCAAAGATTGGACATTAACAGAGTGGAAAGAGATAGAAAGAGGTTGTTTGACTTCGGAGGCCGATTGATAGTCCCCAACACTTTGGCCATTCGTATAAGACCTAAGCTTGCCTCAAATACCAAGTGCGGTTGTGTGAAGCAGTGGCCAATACCTCAATAGAACTCTATAGAAACTAAACACATATCTAAAAGCACGTTGCGAGTCTAAGCTGCCTCAAGTTGGTACGAGCTATGTACCAGGACACCCTGTTTGGGGCTTCTATTGATAGCCCCGAAAATTTCGGTGATTCGGGGTGTCCATGAACCACCCAACTCCAGTGGGTCCTGGTACAAGCTCTGAACAGAACTCGGCCCGAAACTGAGCTCAGAGGGACACAGCTTGGGACCACTCAGCCTGGCGGCGGAGCGGAGTGGAGCTCCGGAGGAGCGATCCGAGGTCCCCCAGCGACCGAGGGTTCGGCGTGCGACCGGGAGACTGGCCAAGAAGACCAAATAGCAGGTACCAGTCGAAAGATGTCGAAAGAACCAAGTATATCCAAGTGGTATAAGGTGTTTGTTGATTTTCCGGATTAGCACCCCCAAATGGATTGGAAGCGGCATGACATTTAGCTATCAGCTCCGCTAGTCGACCAGTCGAATACAGCATGGCGCAGCGGCTCCGCGGCCGTGCGCCGTGACAGGTTGATGGAGCCCACAGAGGTCTCTGCCTCGCCCGTGGAGTGTGTGGGGTCTCCGCCTCAGCGGCGTGAGTTGGCGGTTGGAGGTGACGCCCATGGAAGTCGCGTAGAAGGAGACCGGAGCGACGCGCTATCATCACGTGTGAGGTAGATCGAGACCGGGGCGGGGTGCTAGCGTGATATGAGGCGAAAGAAGGAGACTCTAGACCTCGTTTTGCTGGACCTGATCGACCTGATCATACAAAATCAGTACTCAATGAGGTATACGACCTGGTGTTGCTAGGTTTTGGACCTGTAGGGATACTAGGATGTTCGGGCTGGTCGAAGGCAAGGGGTCCATGCAGGTGAATGTGAACACAGACGTTCCCGACGTCCAACCGCTGGGCCACATCATGTCCTGGTTTTGCTTAAGGGCGATGTTTAATTGTTGTTGCCTGTAGGTGATCCCCTTCTGGGGATTTTGTGTTACTTTTCCTGTTTTGTGCGGAAGAAAAAAGGTGTGAGGATTGGTTTGAGGCTGCAGGACCTCGGATTGCTCTCGCTTCGACGTCCCATCAGGATGAGCACACGACGTCGAGTAGGGGTCGCAAACTTGCAACCCATGCGCACGACATGACATGATCATCATGGATCATCCATTCAGCCAAGCGGATTCGCTGGGATACCTTTCCCATACACTCCATGTATGCCGTTTGTGCCTACGTTGGGGTGGTTTGGGGGGGTCAATGTAGGCATATATGGCATACATGGAGTCTATGGGTTTAGGACCTCACTCCAGTGACTATATTGGTCAAGAAGCGTGGCGGATCCGTTATCCTACTGGTCAAGACGTGCATGTTGGCTCCACCACCATATTCACCAGACTTGACTCAGGCTGCAAACCTACGTGGCTCTTTGCGAGGCGGGCTGGGCCGGGGGTTGCCTGGACGTGCCTGGATGTGCTTGGACGCCTGATCCCAGTACTCCGAGTGTGTCACGGACGGACGCCAAAGTCCTTGCAAGTTGCAAGCCCAACGAGATCTAAGGCACTAAGACCGATCATGTGAGAAGGTGCCACAACCATATATGGATCTTAGACACTCCATGGGACTGCCATAGGACTGCCGCCCCATTGACCCCCCCTGGCACCACCCCGATCGGCCGGAACTCTCGGCAGTCCGTCATGGCAGTCCCAGACTGGTCGTGTCTGGGTATGGATTCGAATGAATGGCCCGATCTGGTGGAACCCTGGAACCGATGGCATTCGAATGACAAACCCCAAACAACGGTGACCAGTACCACCCTGCTGTCGGGGTGTCCGGACTTCCAGACAGGGCACCCCGACAGGAGGGTCCTGGTAGAAAGTGTTGGCCAAATGAATGAAAACGCCTTCCCATCTAATCTATCCATGACACAACAATGGAGTGTAGAGGCCCAAGAACTATGTCCAAATCCCATGTATCCTAGGAATCTGAAACTTCAAACACAGGGTTTTGAGGGAGAGCTCGTCTCAAATTCATCCAATCGATCAGGCACCAGTCGTCGTCTTTCAGCGGGGTGCCTATTATCCATGATGACAACCCACTGGATGGGACGAACCAAACCACTCCAAGCTCTGTGACTTCGGGTTCTCCCGTTTGGCCTCCAGTCGTACCGAACCGCTTCGGTACGGTGGGACGACCGGGGCCCACCTCCTGGAGGTGTAGGGTCTCATCGCTTCCGTTCCGTTTTGGCCCGAACGAACCGGTTTGGCCCAGCTGTCCGGTTCGTTGGCCCGAAGGTCCAGCCGATCAGGTCCATGTCTGTTGGGCCGAGGGTGGCGCAACAGCTTCGAGACTGTTTGGGCCTGGCCAATTCCCATAGACTCCATGGGACTGCCGTACATGCCGGTCAGTTGGGGTGTCAATGTATAGGCATATATGGCAGTCCCATGGATGTCTATGGGAATTGGATCTATACCCTAAGAATTTGCTGGGACCTCCATGGGAGGGGTCGGACCTTCTCCACCGAAACGGGGTCCAGGCCCTCACAAACCCTATACTCTATACAAAATCCTATTGTTTGTTTGAGGGCCCGGATTCTTAGGGTACAAAAACCCTAGAAGTCCAGTTCGACTCTATTTTGACGGACTGAAGTAAAGGAAATTCCTTTTCGGGTCACCTAAAGACCATTCTTTTGATAGTCGTTGACTCCCAGGGAAAAGCTTTGTTTAAGGCAACATGATGGCTTTCCCCCGAAGCCTGAAGCTGTTTTCAGCGGTGACTTACCCTCACAGGGCCGTGGTGATGGCAGTCCTGCCGGAGTTCCCTTGCATGAGGCGCTTTGGCCGGTTGGGAGCATCCTTTCACCAACCAGATACACCGACATTGGACATGGTTTGATGGGGTCAATCTGTTGGTTAACCTATTGAGATCCTATATTGTTGGTTTGTCCTATTACCTGTGACGGTCAGTAAACAAAAACATCACTAATTATATAATCACTAATTACTATTCTTGAACAAGGCCTGCAACTTAATCATCATCATCATCATCATCATCATCATCATCATCATCATCATCAT
>CAXAMN010022918.1:37395-71151 GCA_963970005.1 Durusdinium trenchii | reverse complement strand
TTTTTTTCTGGAGAGGAGGGTTAATACAGTAGTGGTTATAGACTTATAGAGTTCCTTTTTCTGGGTCGGTAGATGAGTTTTTAGTGGAAGACAACTGACGGTATTTCATGGCATCTCGACATATCTATACCTCACTCTTGCAGGGTTCAAAAGCACCCAGAATGATTTGATCAGGGGTTCTCTTTTACCCCTTGCAATCTATCAGTTTTGGAAGTTGCTTGTATAGGTTGAGATAGAAACAGCATGGCACGAAGCATCCATGGACCAAAAAGGTGTTGTCTTACTGGCAGGTCATGATTCATGTTGCCGTATACCGTATATGTGTATACATAGAGCATCATAGAACTATGTTTACATAATGTTTTATGTAAACACTTATTCCCAAGGCTGTTCAGCATCTCATGAGGTTTTGTACTGCTTGGCTGGCTTCGAAGCCTGCCTTCTTCTTGGCTCCAGACGTCCAGGGGAAGACATTGGACGAACCAGATCCATGTGAGCCGCGTGACTTCTCCAGTCTCTTAAACCGAGAACAGCAACATGACACATGCGCTGCACTGCTCACGCTGTGCACGATGTGTCGCAAGCGGCAAGCGAAACGGTCAGAGATCAACCGAAAACAGAATATGTGGTCCCCCGACCCTGGCTGCTCAGAATTCTCTATGTAGCATGGCAACTGGTCAACGTGCATCACCTGTGCTATCGTATTTTGAGATGCAGATCATAAATGAGCATCCAGCATACCATATGTCCTGACAACAGGGCCCAGAAAGCACTTCTAGAAACAGGTGACAGTGAAATCAGCCAACGAAACTCGAAGGAAACAACGCTCTTGGTTGAAGATGACACATGGGCAAGCTTCGACAGATCCACTGGAAGCTGCTGTCGTTGGTAGCTGGGCTTTGAAACGTCGTGTTTTGTTCATGTATAACATGTTATATAATAGTATATACTTTCCAAAAGGGATCCAATGGGCCAGTGGATTGGAAAACTATTGAGGACAGATGAAGACATCAGTTGAAATACGCAGCCGCATGCATGGCTTAAACTCATGAGAGGCAGACATGGTGGACAGTTTTGGGCGTGTCGGAAGTAGCCCCCGTAGTTCAATCTGATGATAGACCAACCTCCAAACGTCGCCCCCAGAAGTCATCCAGGTAGCAGTCCAGGGGGGTTAGTAGCAGACCAGGTGGCTTGAGCGGTTCGAGTGCAGAATTCCCCAGCGCCTGGGGTGGTTGAAGAAATGGATTTCTATTTGTCGACATCTTGGTGTGCCAGTGCCAATGTAGCACCTCTGAAATCAAACTTAGCCCTAGAAGCCCAGTTCGTTCATCGACAAAAGTAATCAGAATCCACAAAAATGGGACTGAAAGACTCACTGCCCAAAAGAGATCCTGTGATAATCAGATCTCAACCTGTTGCATCGACCATATAGGACTGAAAGATGCACCGCCCAAATGACAGCATCACCCTGTGATGGTTTATCATCACCCTTCCATTTGACGGGCAAATCTGTGAGTCCCAGCATGGCATGTGTGTATTCACATCATAAAACATCACACACCATTTGGGTCAAACCAAGAAAACAGGATGACAGTGCTGCACGAAGAGGACTGGACCCACTCTCATGTCATGTCGCCAGGTGAGTGTGGAAAGTTGACGCAGGTACTGTGAGTTGACTTCCCGCACCACATGAAATCATTTATTGTTCATGTTGCCAACTTCCCGGCATGTCACAACATGAATCTTCCTTATAACCATGATTTGAAACTCACAATTCTGCACGATACACAGCGACCCTCAAACAGATTTCACATTGGAGGGTCCATGAAGTCCATGGGTACTGTGTAGAGGAAGGGTTTGATCATGGAAGTTGCGGAGTGTTTCTTGGATTTCTGCTTTGATGCTCAGATCTTGCTCGCCGCGTCCACGTGTCTTTACCTGCACAGACTTTTGGCAGACGAAGCAGGCAGGAGTCGACGGAGTCACTGGTTATGGCCAGACATGGGGGCCCTTGAGTTGCCAGCGTCGCCGTCCGGGTGTATGTGGTTGCAACACACTCTGTGTTGCAATAGGTTGTAGTGTTGGTGGTTCCGGATTCTTCTTGCACGTGATGCACCTGCTTCCTAACAAGTACCGACTCTGACTCTGACATTTCTTCAGCATCCATTTCAACGGAGTTGTTGGAAGTAGATGGGCTTAGACATGGACACACACTGTTACGACAGGTCGTAAAGAGCTTCAGACTCGAGGAATGTTGATCCAATCTTAAAGCCTTCAGACTCTCAGGCTTGAGGTTCATCCAAATCGGACACCAACAAACTATTGAACATGATCACTCAATCAATCAATCAATCAATCAAATACAATATGAATGTTGATTCTACAATTGGGTTCTTAAGTTCTTAAAAGCAACGCCTTGGGTCCTTGGGTCTTACATATCAAGCAAATCCCTTGCAAAACGCCTTGGCTTCTACATCAAAAGTCCCTCCCGCGCTTGAAGCCGCCGCCCTGCCGTTGAAAGAGAGCAAGTGCAACTGCCGGCCTCGGCATGCCGAGGCTCTTTCTGTGTCGGCACGGCCTGAGATTGGTGATTTGTTATTGTCCCGAACCCTTCAAATCCCCAAAAAGCCTTAATGGAAGACCTCGTTCTTCCAGGCTTCGTGGGTGTAAGATTCAAAGCCTTAAGGGAAGACCTCGTTTTTCCAGGCTTCGTGGGAGCAGCTATGGTGTAAGATTCCAGTCGCCAGATCCTCTCAGCCAATCCGATTTCCACCAAATGATCAAATGCTGATCCCCGTCCCCACGGTGTTTTTGGGGGCGGGACACCGGCCGGTCCTCTCTGCCCAAATCCAGGCACCGCTGGTAGCGGCTCCGCTCGGTGTGAATGGGAGCGGTGGTCTTGTGAGCTGCAAAATTCCAGTTGCGCAGACTTAAGCTGGTCGGACTGTGCAAGTGTCTTGGAAAGAAATGGAGTGCAGACTTGATTGGCATTGGTGGCTGGTATCGCTATCTGGGGAAGAGTGTGGTGTCAAGAAAAAGAACTATCGACCCATATCGATCCACAATGATCCACATACGACATACCCTTGGTAAAGGTGATTGGAGACTCTTTTATGTAGGCTTGCAGGGTCCAAGTGCCTTTTGAGAAGGTATGGTGGTCGCTAGGGCTTTATACAAGGGCATTTCATCCAAGACTGTGATTTTCAGTGTTCCTTGGAAAACGATGCGGTACCAAAACACATTCCCTGTTTCGGACATGCAGTAGCTCCTTGGATGTGGATATCAGATGTGCCAACCCGGCACAACCCAGCACACCGATACGGGACGTCCGTGTCCATGTGCCAAGCTTGGCAAACCGATTATGGGAGGTGGAACCATCTCTGAATGAATGCACCCGAAGCAAGCAATGTGTTTATAGCCGCTTCGTTGGGTTCGGGACTCTTCCATCAAGCGGTTTGGGATCCCAGATGTTTCTGCGACCCTGTGTTTCTGGGTGCGACCGGATCGCTTGGGGTCCCAATTTCAACAGCCGGATCACCAGGATGGTCCGGAGGGAACTCTTCCAGTTCCTTGTTTTTTTCTCTGGTTGATTGATGGGGATGGACCCTGAGGGTACACCATCCAGGAGGTGTACCGGGCGGCAAGACGATTTGTCGGCAACCACTGAAGCGGTTTTGGTGAGAACATGCCATACTCGACTGCATATGTAGACGGGGCCCGTGCAACAATGAGGCTGTTGACGAACCACTTGTCCCTGAGCGGCTCATGATCGAGGATGGTGCCCAACCACCTAGCCTGGGTGTCTAAACGCCAAACATCCACCTCAAGGTGCAAGGACGTCCTTCATGGATGGCACCTTCAGCTTGACAATCTCTTTTAATTGTCTTCTTTGCCTCTCCTGTCTTCCAGCTTCAGAGTGGGTTGATAGGTCAGCCTGTGTTCTCTCGACTCGGCTGGTCACGCGGCATCAAAAAACGGAACCCCAAACTCCCAGACTCTCAGGTAGTCACCAGGTAGTCCATTCCGTTCATTTTTTCTGGTCAGCCAAAGTACCCTGGCGTCATGACCCACAGTCTGATGCCTTGAGTCCCAGATGATTCGAGGTTGCAATGGCAGCTGGCTGGGCCTGGTGCTTCCCAAGACCTGGCTCCGAAAAAGTCCACCGTGCCTTTTTTGATGTGAAGAACAGATCTAACGCGATGCTTTTGGGATAGGCGCTGCGGTGAGTACAGTGTGGATGGACGATTTAGCAGAAGTTGGCCCAAAATGCTGAAAGTACTGGAGGTGGTGGGAACAAATTCCTTCTCAAGTCTTATAGTTCAAGTTTAGATTGGTGGCGTCTGTGTGTGTGTGTGCACGCTTCCAAATCGCCCGTGTGGCTTTGTTTGGATCATCACTTGGAGTGCAGACTGTTCCTTTTTTACCAGATGCTCGAATCCTGCTAAGCTGGCCATTTCTTCGTCCCATCGGTTCTCTCTTTGCGTGCGGCTGCATTGGCTGCATGATCTTGTCCTTTTATGACAGATCAACCCCATTCCCAGGTTCCGACCGACCCGATTGACCCAGTACCTTAAACAACATGCGTGACATGACCCTATCCAAAACAGGTACGACTGGGGCCTCATGTTCTGAGGTATGAAGAGGTCAACTCCACGTATTTTAAAGCAAAACCGGCAAAACCTAAAAATTATTGGATTCGATCTTTCTTGAGGCCCATCCAGAAACGCTTGTGACGGTAAAAAGTTCAGCATTGAACTGTGATGTGGTGGAACCTTTTGTATTTACAATTTTGCTGCACAGCAAGCGGAATCGGTCTTTGGACTTGATTTGTCATTCTTGTATTGACATGTTGTAACCCCGCAGAAATTGATATAAAGCACGCATTGAATCACGCACATCATATTTTGTTTGATTCATTCCTCCGACAATGCTGCAATGCTTCAAAGCTTTCTGCTTCAGTAGGATTGGATGCAGTAGAAAACCTTCAAAAGCGAGAATGAAGGCCAACAAGAGTCTAGAGATGTCTAGAGTTGAGGTAGTTCAGTATATATAAACATTCTGCTTGAAGTTTTGTTCCATTCGAGTTGCCCTTGGGTATGCCTCCAATTAGCTGAAAAGAATCCGTAAAGAGATCGTCGCACCAGCACCTGCTGGCTCAGGCTTTCCAACTGCTTCGTCACAGGTGTCTTGGCACAAGCAGCACCGGGTGTCTTGCATGTGTTTGGCGTGTTGGCTGTTGAAGCGAACCATATCAACCCCCCCCCAGGGCCCCAGGGGCCTGGAAAAGACACGGAGAGATGAGGGGGGGCTGATTGATCACCATTTTCAACATCCGTAATGTAGACGGTTGATTCATCAACCCCTCCACCTGGAGGAGCGGCCGATGCGTCCACGACGCCTGTCCAGCCTGAGGAGTCAGTGCCACTGACTCGCTTGTCCGACCCGTGGGCCAGGAACAAGCCTGTCCCATCCAAATGGGAGGACCTACAGCTTGGGAAGTCGCATCCATTTTATGACGAGAAAGGAGCTCAGCTGCAAGAGCTGCAGCGCTTACAGGCCTCTGGCCACAATGGAGGGGTTGTGCTTACTACCACAACTTGACGATCAGGTCCCTTCGAGGTGATTCTCTTCGGCAAGATCGTGGAAGCCGCTGTCAAATGTTGTGCAGAGAATAGAGATGAAAGTTTGGTCGGCCCACGACTAGCAGAAGTGGCGGTGGCGCTACCGCAACACCTGCACGCTCTGGCAAATACCAAAGAGGTCGCGCCACGTGGATCGCCGCTCCACACCATGGTGATCCTGTCCTTGACTGTGGACATCACTGGACAGAGGAGAGTGATGGATGTTGGTGACGTTGTTGCGCCAGATGTTCGGCGTGCTGGCCGCCATGCCACGTGATGAGCGATGACGAGGAGGATGATGAGCCAGCAGACCCAGGCACTACACCTTCTGGGTCCGCCAGGTCGAGAACTCCACCCCCGAAACCTATGGTCGTAAAGCCTCCTCCACAATGCATACGAGAGGATCCCTCTCAGCGGCAGCAGGCTTACGTCGAGTCCGGGCGAGTAGAGGAGTTTATACCTTTTGGGTACTTCACTACCCCACCACCAGGGCCTCCTAAGCCTCCGCCACCGCCGCCAGCGGCTCAACCACCAAAGCCTAAGCCTATGCCCGAGCGGCCACCACGATCGTCGAGCCCAGCTCCGGCCACGGCCACTCAAGAAGCATCTGGCAGAGAATCCTTAGGGATAACCTGGCACTGGCGGGGAGATGAGTGCAACAGCAGGGAGCACACTTCTATGTGCTGTCGGACGACGGGACAGGAGGAGAAGGAGCCGACGGCTTGAGGTATATTGCACTGCTCCCTTCCAAACATACAAAATAGAGTCACTCATGCGGTGCCGGTGTGTGCCCGCTTCGGCTTTAAACTCAAAGGTCCTGCTTGTGAATTCACTACGTTTGAAATCTGAACTCGTTTTGGAGTTGGACAGCAGACTCATTAGCAAATCGGAGTTTGAAGGTGCCTCGCAGTCTCCCTCGGCCTACTTCAAGGAGTATGTCCTGAGGATCCAACCGAGCATCCATGACCAGCTGACCCTCTACGGCTTCAGACATAATAAGCATCCATCTGCTGGCATGCTCAACGACGCAACGACCAGCTAGCATGGAGTGGATTCTCTTCTCGCAGGGTGCTGTGTGGGGCCAGGGACCCAAGATTCGTGGTGAAGCTGTCTCCTCCAGGCCGAAGAAAGTTTGTCCTGGTCAACTCCCGAATGGGGTGGCCACCACATTACGCACGTCTTGGCTCCTAAATGCCATTCGAGGGTTGCAAGAAATGCTTTGCTTCCACTCTCAAATTTTGCAACCTGGCCCCAGGCTGTTTATTCAACGTCGTACCATCGTCAATACCAGAGCCAGGCTTGCCCGTCTTCGTGCACCCGGTCCATAGGAGTCCTAACCTTGTCGAGGTGTCCATTGCCCTCCAATGGGCGCAAGATGCCTTGGTCCTTTGTGACATGGAGACTAAGATTCGTAGAATCCATGCTTGCAAGCCCAAAGTTCAGGCGCCTGGAAATTCATCCTGTGCCTTCATCTTCAAGCACCTCCGTCACCGTGCCAAAGATGAACCGTCCAACCTGGTCACAGACAGTCAAGGTAACACGGTCTTCGACCCACAAGGTGCATTGTGTGAGATCAATTAACCAGCAATGGGATCAGGTTTTCAGTGCCAACCAGGGCTTTCCTCACCCGCTCAAGATGCTTGAAGTGGTGTGGCCTCACATCCATAAAAATGCCATTGAACACCCAGTACCTGAGCTCACAGCACTGACCTTCAGATCACGGTCCAGGCTAGGAAGAAAGACGCGGCGCCCGGCCTTGACGGCTGGCGCACGCTTGAAATGCAGTCCTTACCAACGGATGCCTTCGAACCGTGCGCTGCCATTTTTCGACGGGTTGAAAACAAGACCCACTGCCACAGGCGTTGGCCCACAAGAACGGTAGCTCCGAGCCCTTGCAAAAGCGGCTTATCACCCTTTTGCCAGTTGTCATGTTAGCGTATACTGGTGCCAGATTCAGCCATCTCAAACAGTGGCAGATGCAAGTGATGCCCCCCCGCTTCAAAGGGGCATCCCAAGGAGGCAGATGGCAGCCATACATACTTTGCGGTCAAGATCGAGAAAGCCAAATGCTTTGATCGCATCATACCAACCTATGCCGGTGCCTTGATGCTTGCATTCGGTGTTCCCAGGCAGGTCGTAACGGTCTTTGTGAAGCTGTACGGGCAGCTCCAGAAGCGCTTATAGCCTTCAAACCTTGGTTCTCAACTCATGGTTTGAATGGGTCGCACAGGGATGCTCGCTGTCCCTGATCGCCATCAATGTCCACATGAAAGCTTGGGTTCACCTTCTTGAGGTTTTGCCGGATGTTTGTGCACAAGCCTTCATCGACGATGCCTATATTTGGACTTCATTGTCCAAGCCATCCGCATCACCGAAGAATGGGACAAAGCTTGTCGGTCAGGCCATGAATTGGACCAAATGCTCCGTACGGGGGGCTCTACCACTGCTTCGTACCCTCTTTCCGGAGATGCATTTCGTTCTCGAGCTTGAAGTGCTAGGCGTTAACATTTTGACTAGTGGGCGTAACGCCATGCATTTTGGTGAAGACAAGTTTGCCAAGATCCTTGCTGATACTAGGAACATCGCAGCGCTCCCGCTGCCTCTTTCGTGCAAAGCCAAGCTTTCACTTCTTTGGTTTCACCTTGAAGAAGGACGGCATGCTGGTGTTTAAGTCAAAACCGGTTGGTGACTTCACGCTTGTGCCCCACAAAGATGTCAGGCAAACGTTGCAGGTCCTGTCCCAGCATGAGATGTATGCCGAAACCGCTCTCTCTCTCTCCTTTCGCGTAAGGACATTGCATGCCCGTCAGGCATCCTTGACCCATTTGTCCAACTGGTTCTTGAGCCATTCCCGGTTGACGTTCGATGGTGACATTCCAGCGTCGGCCTTCTTTGAGGCCCAACCAGTTGGTTGGTTGTGTTGTTACCCGGGACCGCCTTGCCGTTGCGAACCTTGAGCCTGACTCCGCTTGTCGGCGTCGGCTTTGTGCTTCCGCCAAGGAATCCTTGCCGCATTTGGTCCGTAGCTGTCCCATTGTTACTTTGTCCGTTGCAGACTTTGACCAAAATAGGATCGTTACGCATGTTTGGACCGATGGCTCAGTTCTGTGGCCGAAGATGCTGGATATGCTGTTGTTGAGGATTCAGTCCTTGTCCTGGCAAGTGGAAGAGTTTGCCACTGGGCCTCGCACAGCTACACTGCTAAGTTCTGGGCACTCTTTGTGGCCTTTGCCAGAGCCCCTGGGCCTATCGTAGTCCATATGGATTGCCAAACATTGAAGAAACATGTTGACGCACTCTCTGCCATTGCGCCAACGTGGCCGCTATGTCTCCCTTCCGCAAGCTGTGGAGCCAACGCAGGCGTGCGCACCCTTCGCGCGTCGCCGCCGTCTGGGTCCCGTCCCGTGTGTTGGGGCGGATCCCTGAGAAAAAAATGCTTGATGAGGACATGGCGAAGGCCCATCACACAACTGTCCGTGAAATTTGTCTCAATCGAGCTGTGGATTTCGCTGCTAAAGTTTTTGAAAGAGCTGCCAATTGGATGCCTTCTGGCCAGTTTGTCAATCGCTCAAGTGGTGTGAAGAGCCACAGCAACTCATTTCGTATGCTGAGCTCGCCATTGCCTTTCAGTGCGGTGGTTTTAGGTGTAGCATTCACTCGGATGAGCATGCAACTTTTCGCCATCTTATTGTTTGGATCAAACAGGCCTTCGTCCAGGCTGCTCGATCTGACTTGTGCGTCCATCATGGCACGCGCGATGCACATCTTCATCATGCCTGGGGCAAAACGATGCCCCTTGGATCTATCACAGGTGCTTCTATCTATCTCCCTCCTGAGGCGCTTCGCTTTTTAGTTGCTGTGACGAGGCGAATTTCCAAAGCAAGCCTTGCAACGTGGGAGTTTCCCCTGGCGAATTTCAAATGTTCCTGACTTTGTTTGGCCCCTCTGGGGTCCCTCTGGGGTTGTGCAGTTGGCCTTTTCCTTGCCAATCAGTGGAAAGCTGATGGCAATGCTCGGACCGATGGATTCATCTCGAGCGCGGGAGGTAGAAAAGGCTTCACAATCCATGTCCGAGGGGTGTTGCCAATCAGTCAAGAACCTGAGTGACCTCTATGTGTGATCAACCACCCAAAAGATAACACATTAGTGTTTTGTTTTTTCTTCGGGTTGTGCACATGTGGCGGAGTTCGTTCCGGTTCCTGGAGGAATCTCTGGTCGACTTCTTCCCGGCTTCCGAGTTCGGAGCCGCCCAATGCGTGGAACCGACTCCGGGGCGGTGAAGAAAGTGAGTGCCGCCGACGAAAGGCGTTGGGAGGATGAACTCGGGGAGTCATCGGACCTGTAGCTTCTTGTTACTACCCAGACATTCCATGGGACTGCCATATATGCCGATCAGTTGGGGTGGTGCCACGGGGGTGAATGTAGGCATTATATGACATACATGGAGTGTCTGGGCTATAGTAATGCACTTGTTACTACTAGCGATGCACTTGTTACTGGCCCTGCACCTCCAGTCGTACCTCCTCAGGTAAGGTATGACTGGACCCGGGAATGGCACCCGCCCCAGTCCCACCTTCTCAGAAGGTGCGACTGGAAGCCAAACACGTAGTAGTTTTTTTTGTTTCACTACTAATCTCCGATATCCGACTCGGGGACTCGGTTGACTCGGTTGCTATGGAGGTCGCCCCCCCCTTCAGGTGAACCACTGTGTGGATCAACGGCTGAGCGAAACAGTGTCGAAAGAGGGACCAACAAATCCAGATTGGTTGGGTTGTTGGATGTTGCTGGTTTGGAATGGAATCCCCCAGTGGTCCGTCCTGGTACATGGAGTGGCGAATTGCTTCAGGTGACGACGAGATGCGTTGCCTGCCAACGCTCCTCAACTTGGCACCACCCAAGACACCCGGCTGAGCAGAACTCCGGGAAGGTCTCCGCCTTTTCCACGTTGACTGCTGAATTAGAACACCTCTGGGACTCACATGTGACCGACCTGAAATCAATGTAGGCGATGTTCCTTGCATGGAGGGTCTGTGTATGAAATACTCATCTATAACCTATCTGGATCCGAGTACCTTTCCAGAAGGTGATTGGAGACACTGTGATCTAGGTGCCAGGGACGGGTCCTGTCATACCTTCCATGACATGGAACTGCTGGGATGTCAATCCATTCGGGACACCGGGGGCTTTATGAATGTAGTCCCCATCCAGAAGTTCATGTCCAATATCGCCGTTTTGCGGAAACGTATACGTGTTTGAAGCAAGGGAGATGTAGTCTGTATCCCTTGCAACCCCCAAAAAGGTCCACAAGTATGCAGCATGCAACAATACCCAGACACTCCATGCTCCATGTATTTTTTTTAAATCTACATTGGGGTGTTGCCCGGGGGGGGCAATGGGGCGGCATGTATTCCATACATGGAACGGAGTTTATGCAACAATAGTCATTAGCAATCACTATAGGGCTCCAGATACCAGATACCTTCTGAGAAGGTGGGACTGGGGTGGGTGCCAGCCAGTCGGGTCCAGTCATACCGAACCTGAGGAGGCACCTGGAGCCCTAGGGAATAAAATATTGCACCCTCTTTGACCAAACGGTTCAGTTCCACTGGCCATTGTTCAGTTCCACTGGCCATTGTTCAGTTCCACTGGCCATGATCGTGGCACCATGACTTTCTTCATTCAAAAAGCATGACAGTCGGAGCTGGACCTGGCTCTTTCTGTTGCGCAAAACTCAGCATTGGTTCATTGAACATGGCACTTAAACATCAATTCTGCCAACAGGATTAGTGCTCCACACCTCTTAATTGGCCGTAAACCACAGGCAACTAAAGAATCGCATCTCCCGTCAACACCAAAATTTATCAGTGCATGTGCATGCAAAATCTGCCCATCCTACTGCGCAACTTGCATTTCCTATAAATGAGCACCATCCCACAGCGAAACCCGAGAACCAAACACCTTTGCGTTCGGCATGAAAAACAACATGTTTGGCCTTTCTGGTCAATCCTCAAGACAGAACTGCTTATTTTGCATTGGGCAAATTCCTGGTTGGCGTTCTTCGTGTGGGAGGTCCCATGCGAGTGGGGCCTTTGAATCAACGACGCTTTGCAACATCTGGCGGCTGAGTAGACGATGGCGAACCACTGACCAGAGTAGATTCAAAACACAAGACACAGCAGCTCGTTCGCAAGAAACCAGCTCATTTGTAAGTCCAATCTCACAAGCTTTTCTGGGAGAGAAAGATCGCCCACAAAAAGGGTCGTTTTCCAGTCGGCATCCGGCCCTTTCCAGTCGACCGGATGCCGGCCCTTTCCTCCGAATGTTCAGTAGTACGGCAAAGTAAGCAGCTCAGTATAGTATCCGACATCACCGTCTCATCTTTTCTTGAGAAAGTTGAACTCTTAAACCTTGATTGTCATGGAATCTTCACTAACGGCTTAAGGTGCGTGTTGGTTCTAATGTTTTGTTTTTGCTTGATCTTCTAATAACGGCTGTTTGCGTCTCCTTGGTCCAAACCCCCCCCCCCTTTTCCGTCCCGCGCCCATGTCTTCCGTCCCGCGCCCATGTGCCCGTGCTGTACTCGTGCGGCTTCCCGCCGTGGGACCGAGGAGCGGAACCACCGAGATCTATCAGCAGATCCAGACCATGCCGCGCGGTGTGGACGGGGAGCCACCGACCGGGGCAGGGGGAACAGACGCAGACGCAGACGGGCGCAGCCGCGGACGATGGAGCCGTTGGTGGATTTGGAGAGGCTTCCAGCGCCGACATGACTGGTGGGCTAGGGGGGTGGTGTTCTTCCTGACTTTGCTTAGAAGGACTAGAAGGAATACTTTTGACTTTCCCATATAAACCTGGGGCATGTTTTTTGTGTTTCTCCCGGTTGCTGGACAGCAACTTCAAGTGGAGAAGCAGCAGTCAGGTTTCCAGGTTCCAGGACCGGGCTATCATTCCCTAGGGCTCCTGGCCCACCTGAGAAGATGCTTGGGGTGGATGCCAGGGGCGTCTAACCACCTGAGGAGATGGGCCAGGAGTCCTAGGGTATCAGATCTGCATAGTTTCTGAAAAGATGGGCCAGGAGCCCTATAGGGATTCGACATCTCTAGCCTTGAATAGGCACTGGAAGATGAAATTGTAGTCATTCCCACCAGGACCTTCAAGGGGTGTCCAAAGCAAATCCCTAAGTAGTGTAGGGGCTTCCATTCGGGACCCTTTGGAAGGTGCTGGTGTATGTTGTTTCATGTTGTGTGTTTGTTGTTCTAGCTGTATTACACACCCATCTCTCATAACACCACTCTTCCAATCTTCTCACCACACCCAGCGAATCCCCTTATGGTTCGATCATGCACTTTTATAATTCTTCCAGGACCGACAGGTCCTTTGACTACCTGTCTTTCGCCCATCCCGTGGAAGTCCGGTGGAACTCCTTCCGGTGGAGCTCCTGTTGTTGGGGTCCCCTTTTTTTGGAGCCGAACCGAATGGAGGGTCCTGGTAGAGGTTTCTATAGGGGTTTCAACATGTTTCAACCATACCAGGACCCGAAAGGTGTGAAGAAATCAATGATGATGGTCTTTAAAAATAACATCGAAAACATCTGGGAAACCGGCTCCAGCGTCGAATGACCTGGGTTGCCATCCGAACGACCAGGATGGGCGACGGATTCAACTCACCAGTAGACCGTGTTCATAGGCCTTTCATCCCGGTGTTTTTACCTGTTTGTCTTTACCGGGTGTCGGGGGTCCACCTTCTGAGGATGTGGGCCAGGAGATGCCAGGAGCCATTGGAGCCCTAGGGATACAAATTGACACTATAAAACCACACATTCTTGTTAACAGTCTTGGAAGGTTAGGGGGAGTGTTCAGTGCAGCACTTCAAGTGGTGCTTGTTCAGCTAAGATGGCAGCTGATGGAATTCCGCTTGAATTCGTGCTGAAAAACACTGAAAGAGACCTAGCGCATCCGTGGAGGATTTTGCGCATTCCAGGACTCCGACCATTCGAGATTTCCAAGTTTTGGATTAATCATGATTAAACCACATTAAACCATTGCCATGCATGTCTAGACCATCCAATGGATGTCCAATGGACTACCCTGCGCCTCTTGGGGATCTCTGTTGGGCACCCAGAAACAGGATGGTCCAGGTGCTCATGTTGCCACAGAGAAGCTTGGTTTCAAAAGGTCTACGACATAGACGGACCCAACAGCTGGTGGGTCACCTTTGGAACCCCCAGAAGCATTTGGGGGTCACCTGGGCCCCCGAACTTGTTCCGGAAGACACAGGAAGTCCCAAGTCGAACGGTGGGCCTTCAGCCAGACCGCTGATCCTCCAGCTCACCTGCCACTGTCGTTCCGTCCGAAACACCGAGGCCAGAGGTGATCTCGGCCGCACCGGCCGAGCCCTCGTCGCTCTGCCGCGGCCGCAGCGCGTTTTGGTGCTCTAAGGACCAGAAGATGCGGTCAGGTAGACTCCCTATACACCTCCAGGAGGTTACCTCCTCAGGTTTGGTAGGACTGGACCCGACGTAGAATGGCACCCGGACCCCGGTCGTCCCACTGAAACGAAACGAGTTCGTACGAGTGGCGGCCGAAGGGGCTCACAAGACCCAACCAATGGAAGATCTGATGTGTCTTGGACCGGTCCTGAGGTGGCCTCTTAGAGGTCAGGCCTGGTGTCCCCAACACCACCGGGCGAACGGGTACGGTGCTGGTCGGGAGGGTTTTGTACCCTGATGGTTTGGAGCTGGAGGAATTCAACGTCTCATGGACGGTGGGATGGCTTACATGGCGGTACCCAACCTTGCCTACTTGCCGCCTTCAAACGGGTTTCAAAACGACAGGGGGCCGACCTATCTTGGTAGGCCTTTAGGGTTCCACCATGTTCCACACATCTAAAGGCCATTGATCCTTGGTGTGACCGATTCATGACGCCCGAAGTAGAGCCTAAACCGCGAGATTCCAAACCCAGACACCTGGGACTGGCACAGATATCATCATTACACCTGCACAGGTGGTTTTCAAGAGTCAAGTAAAGGTAAAATGCCATACAGGACCTTCCCAGTGACCTGTTTAGGGTTCGCAAGCAGCCTTTTGCAGACCTGTTCGTGACCTCAGCCACTGGAATCTCATGAAATAGGTCACTGGGAAGGTCCTGGCATGGAATGTTTGGAAATCCCAGTACGCTGAAACGACCCAGTCACCCAGTCACGCACGGACAAACACCAGTATAGGACCCAGTGAGGCCTACTCTTCCGGATCCAACCACAGAGGTCACACTTGGCCCTCAAACACCACAATATCCTACTAGCGATGGCCTTCAACCTACTAGCGATGGTCTCCAACCTACTATATATCATCAATTCATACCCATACACTCCATGTATATATGCCTACATTGGGGTGGTTTGGGGGGGTCAATGTAGGCATATATGGCATACATGGAGCGTTTGGGATATGGACATCCTGAAACGTCCTGTACATCTCGAGCCACGAATCGAACGCTGGAACTCCCCAGGAGCCTTCCTTCTGGCACGCTCCACGGAGTGCTGCATCACTTCAGGCCCCTCTCTCAACTGACCTGGTGATCAGCGGATCAACGCGATGGTGTTTATGTTTTCCAGTTCCTGGGTGAATCCCCCAGAAGGGGGAATTGTTGGTTCCCGGTTCCGGTGAGTCCCAGCTGGGGTCCGGTGACGGACAAGCCAACTCGCAGAGGGGGGTCCAGTGACGGTGGACGTCTCGTCGGACGTCGTTGGACGGAGTGAGTCGCGCAGTTCGTCGCTGGACCCGAAACGCGAGTTGTTGCGTGGCACCGAACAAAGCGATGAAGAAAGTCTCATGCAGCACAAAGGATTTCATGAACATCATACAGTCTAGTTTTTGCTGCGAAGACCTCATCGTTTGTAACAAAAAACAATGCTTCAAAACGGTCTTTGCTGGCATAGGAGAGGAATACTCGAATTGGGGTTCTCGGGAAAATGATAGAACATGCATCTGGGACAATTGGGCAAAACCGGATGGCAAGAATATCATCAAGATCCAGAGTTCTAGCCCTGAAACTGAACCCTACACCTCCAAGTACCTCCTCAGAAGGTATTTGGACCCTCTTGGCGCCCACCCCAGTCCCACCTTCTCAGAAGGTACTTGGAGGCCTAGGAGAAGAAAGCACGCCATCCATCATCCCTTTTGCCTATGCACATACTGGGAACAAGAAGCTACTAGTAGCAAAGGGCATTGCTACAAGGAGCAAGGACGCTGCTAGGTGCTCCTGGCTACAACAAGAAGCTATTAGGAGCAAGGGCATTGCTACCAATAACAAAGGGCATTACTACCAGTAGCATTCTTGCTAGGTAACAAGAATGCTACGAACGGGGCTCCTGGCCTGACTACTATAGGAGCGTTCGGACGCTACGAACGGGGCTCCTGGCATCCGCCCGCTACAACCGGAACCCACTCTTCTCTCGGTCGACCTGGTTTTCTGCGGACCGCCGTCGCGTCGGATCCCCCGGTTCGACTCCACCGAGCCCTAGCGTCCTTGTGACGTTCCGTCGAATTCTTGCTACGTAGCGATGGCCTCCACTCTACGGAGCGGCCTTCACCGAGCCATAGCGTCCTTGTAGTAGTCTGGTTCGACTCTCCTTTTCCAAGTGGCGAAGGATTCAGGAATGCCTACCCAGGAAGTACGTGGACAGCCTGCCGGTCACCTTTCTTGAATTGGGGAGTGTCCCCACTAAACAGGTCGAAAGTTCAGTTAACCGGTAACCTTAACAGGTCGAGACTCGCTCCGACCGCTGAACTCTCATGAACCGCTCCGGTCGACCGACTGGACGAGACGGGGTCATCCTGCAAGGAGTACACCTTGATGTACCAGCCTTTGACAGAGAAGTTGCAAGGAGGATCACTGAGCGCGACTACAGCCGCGCGCGTGGCTGTCGCGAGAAGCCGCGCTGGCTGTGCAGGGAGAGAAGCAGAAGCATCGTTCAGCAGCTCAATTCTCCACGTGAACTGAATGAGGGTGGCTGTTTTGAGGGTTGACTCGGAACAATTGCGAAGACCTTGCGCACGTGAAGAAAATCATCAGTTGGAACCCTGATGGCCCGGGTTTGTGTTGGATCCTGATTACAAAAGAGATCCTCCATAATGCAACTCTTTCCAACCCCATGTTTGTTTTAAGGGTCCTCTATTATGCTAAATTTATTGGTGCCACTTGCGCCCCCCCTCCCTTCTAGTCTTATAGGGTTCTCTAGTTCTTGTTCAAAACTGACAGCTTTCCAAAGCCATCAATTCCTTAATCAATCCTGTAGGTAAAGATTGCTCCTGCACAAATGTTCATGGGAAGGCCCCTGATCGTCAATAAATAGATTGGTTAAGCTTCCTTAATTGTGCAAAATTGTTTCATAGATACTCTGTCGTACTTCCTTGTGCTTCATCAATCCAAGGAGTGACAAATTGTTTGTTTGTTTGTTTGTCACCAATCCTTTGGTGCAGCGCTCACACTCAAGGCACCCTTGCTGCTGTCTCTCTTCTCACTCTCCACCTCGCGCCTGTTTGCCCACCTTGGCAAGGTGCTCCTCAGCAACTTGCAATCTTTCAGACCATCCATAGCCCACGTCGGCAATCTTCTGCGGGTGGGGCAAAACGAGGAATCCAGGTCAGAGGAAGTTGATATCCAACGCTGCGAAGACCCGATATTCCAAAACGGCGGTCTTCACAAGACAGACTGTGCACATCATCTCTTCAAACGGCAGCTTCCAAGTGTGGTGATGTTAACATCTCATTAGTAAACCGCCCCCCCTATGATTTTTTTGTTGGGGGGGTAGTCAAAAACCTGAACCGTAATAACAATAAAACTCTCCAGGCCATTTGGCAGAGGGGATAGTAGTAGTAGTAGTACTACTACTACTACGACGACTACTACTAGCTGCTTTCATTCTGCTTGCATTTGCTTTCATTCTGCTTGCATTTGCTTTCATTCTGCTTGCATTTGCTTTCATGCTGCTTGCATTTGCTTTCATTTTGCTTTCATTCTGCTTGCATTTGCTTTCATTATGCTTTCATGTTGCTTTCATTTTGCTTTCATTCTGAAAGCACTTTGATATCTGTCGTTAGAAAGACAATATATTCGATCGTTAGCTATGGACTCATTGACGTGCTGGACTCTTGATATCTTACTTCATAATAGGGCACCCCGTTTCCAATCCAGACCTATTATATATACATCGATCCACGAAAGGCAGGGAAACAACAACTCGCGAATCATGTGCTTGTCTCAATATGTCTTTTTCAAAAGGCCAACAATTTTTTTATTTTTTCCGGGGTGGACCTGCACTACCACACTACCCCCCTGAGAAGCTACTCCTACGACTGGACGGTGCATGACACCCCCGCAGGAAGCGGATCATCGACCATCGCAGTGGACTGGTCTCCATTGAACTATGCCCCTGGACGCATCAGCGGCGAAGTGTGGCGTGTGGTGTGCGTTCGGTGGGAGTTTTCAGCTAAGTTTTGTCTCAGATCGATGGGCTTGTGACAGCCGGTGTGGAACATCTGGAGATTACAGATCATGTTGGATATCTCAAAATGCCGCAAATCGATCTATATCAGGGTGAAAACCATGTCGACTGAACGGTCGACTGAACGGTTGCATGTCAGCTCCGCCGCACAAACCATTTGGATCCGGGTGCGTCGCAAGCACCCTCCAAAAGCCCTCCACAAGAACCTCTCTGCCCACTCCACACTACCCAAGAACAGTGGATCGCCTGCCCAGACTTGGTGGCACCCCTCTGAATATGAACACTTGAAAAGGGTTGTAATAACATTACCCAAAGGCTCATTGGACCCTCATAGCCAGGGTTTTGACCCTCACAGCCAGGGTTTTGGACCGAACCAACACGTAGCAGTTTGAGGGTCCAGGGTCGCCTCTGGGTAATAACTCACAAAGTCAGCCACCTGACCTGAGTGGTTCACAAATGTCATTTCCGGAGATTCACCTGACCTGTTCAGGCCACCGGATGAACCGTCGAGACCACAAACACGTATTTTCATGTTATTTTCAATGCAAAAGAAACACGTATGTTAACCGTCCTTAATATATACTTTATATAGCTATGTATAGTAGCAAGGTGCATCCCTACGAACGTAGCAAGGGCCTTTTCGCGTTTCGAACCTAACTGCCACCGGTGGTTCGGCTGCCCAGGAAGCGAATCCTTACCTCCTTGGGCGCTTCGTGGGACCCGCGGCGCGCTTCGTGGCCTTCCTGCGGAATCCCGTCCAACGAGCCGAGTCAGAGCTTTGGACCGAGTGCCGGGCGAGCACGAGCTGGTGGTTCGGCGGGGTGGAGCGGGCCCATGCGGGCCCTGGGCTTGGGGCGTTGGGAGCTTGTGGAGGCAAGAAGACCCGGAAGCTACCAGCTTCCAGTCCAGGTCACCTGGCTGGACAAGCCAGCCCACGACGTAAAGAGGTCTCCTACTCCAGGGCACCCAGACAGGAAGTGGATAGGAATGATAAGAGCTTTCACCTGGATGTTGAACAGAAAACAGAAGACGACTTTATATGGATTTAAAACAACAACTGAAAAACATGTAAAAACAAAGAAACCTTTACATACCAGCAGTCACATGTCGGGGTGCCGAACTTGGAGAATAGGGGTATCCATTATCCACTCACTTAGGGACTAAAAACCACCCCTTTGTGACTTCTGGTAACTTTACTTTGTTTGCGTTAATCCCTAGGGATCCAAGTACCTTCTCAGAAGGTGATTGGAGACACTGTTATGTAGGTGCCAGGAGGGTCCAGTCGTACCTTCTGAGGTTCGGTACGACTGGATCCCTATATAATAGGGTTTGTTTACCCGCATCAATGGGGGTTCTTTTTCTTCCCTCCGCTTTTCCACCCTGAGCTTCCGGGATCCAAAAAGGGGGGCCGACCCTGACACGGTGTTTTTGAGGTGAACCATCCCAGACACGACTGCATGCGACTGGTAGTGGGACTGGTATATTGACCGATCAGTTGGGGTGGTGGTTTGGGGGGGTCAATGTTAACAAATTCCAGTCCCATGGAGTGTGTGGGCATGGCGAAGCCAAATTCTCATGATTCTTCAGGAGTTTAACGTTTGGGTTGAATTTTTTGGGTGTCCTATTGCCTGCAACGTTTGGGTTGAATTTGGGGGGGTGTCCTATTGCCTGTAACGTTTGGGTTGAATTTCAGGGGGTCCTAGTAAAGCTGTAACAGTACTGAGAGGGGTTACTGAGATCCCTACTGAGATTCCTATTGGTTTGGGGACGTCCCAGGTTTGACCTGCAACAGCACCTGGTTTCACCAGAACATGGCCTGTAGCCTGGCCCCATCCATCATCCGGTGACTGGCAATAGGATATACTCTTCCTGGAACTAACATGGTTACGTGGATTTCACCACCTCTTGGTGGATTTCAGGGTCTTCCGAACTGGCCAGGGGCGCCATCCACGTAACCATGGGGCCGTTCCAGGGAGTGAATCTACAGTGCACAGCGGATCCAGTCGTAACCTCTTCTTCGGCACGAGGCACCCTCCAAACCCCACCCCCGGGCCCCGCAAACAGCACGGAAACGAAACGATGCGGTGGTGTCCTGGATCCCTATAGAGACACCCGGTGTCCTTTTGCTTCTGACTCACTGTTTTGCATTGAGAACCTGATGCATTTACAGCCCAAATCGGCCATCATCAGCCCCTGGGGCTTTGTTTGAAGCGTCCAAGTACTAGGCTCAGGTGGTTCTACTGAAAATGTGGTCCCTAAATATAGATAGTGGCGCGGTATCCAATACATATAGTATAGTGGGTATCTACGAACTTCTATCTATTTCAAATTCTATATCTTTCCCTTCTTATCCTAGGCCTCCAAGTACCTTCGTTTCGAAGGTGGGACTGGGCGCTCGGGTGCCATTCAGTCATACTGAACCTGAGGAGGTAACCTCCTGGAGGCGTAGGGTCTACGTGGTTTGTCACTGAGTTTGTGCTAAACTGAACTCATCAGGTTGGTGGTCCTTGATCACCCCGCTGAAAGGAAAGGTTTTCACTGTTTCTTTAACCGATGGCCTGCCACCATCGGTTGGTGTTACGGGTAAAACACCGAAGGACCGTTGTTAGACGTATTTGAGACGACTTTCGACCAGGTCGACCGAACTCTTTAGACAGGTCCAACGGAAGGCAACCGGGGTTTGGATTCTTGCATCTGAAGCCAGGACTACAATTGGTCCATTTACACCGTGGGATTGAGCTGCACAGCCTCCAAGAAGAAGATACAAAGCCCCGGCAGCTCCAGTGGTAGCTCCCAGGCCATGCATAAGCCTCTTGGTCGAACCGTTCATGTCCTCCGAATACCCTACCCAGGGAAGTGGATAACGTTTAGACTTTAAACTCGTTCAACCTTTTTTTGGTTGTTCCCGAGTGTGTGTGTGTGTGTGTGTCTCATGTTTTTTTTTGGGGGGGGGGGGCTAGTTTGCCCACTCAAATGAATGGGTACAAAATGGTTAAACGCCTTGTTTGTTTGTTCGGGGAAACTGAGAGGGTAAGTGAATAAACCACAACCACATATACCAGGACCTGAGCCGTTCGTGACCTCTGACTGGAGTCTTTGTTTGTGAGCTCTGACTGGAGTGTCTAAGTGACCTCATTCTACGATTTCAAGTTATAGGTCACGTACTGAAGGTCCTGGTAGATGGTCATGGTGAATAGACCGTTGAAGGGGGTTCCTGGATCGTCTTTGTCTTTTTTGGGGGGGGCAGGAAGTTGAAGAAATGCTTTGCGTGACACAGCTGGGTAGAAAGGGTTCCAGCTGATGAGAGACCACTCATTCAATTGTCAGAGGTCGCATCTCATTCGGCGCCACCTCAGATCCCATACACCCCATGAGACTGCCATGTCAGACTGCCGCCCCAGACTCGACCCCTGTGGCACCACCCCGATCGGCCGGAACTCTCGGCAGTCCGGAGCTGGCAGTCCCATGCCGTCGCGTCTGGGGATGAGACCACCAGATAGACCACCTCTGTCAGACGAGCTCCAACGCCGGACACGGGTTGTCCGGACATCGGTCGAGTGAATCGAGGAGGTGGCTGGCGATTCAGTCGTTCAACTCGGTGTGTCCATGGAACTCGAACCACTGGTGAACAACTACGCAGACACTCATGGAGGGGCCGTACCCTCATATGGAGGGGTCCGGATAGAACCAATCCCAATGGTTTTGAGGGACCAAGGACTGTTTGGAGCGTCTGGGTACTAACCCTATAGACCTCCCTCCTGGTGACCGAACCTTTTGTCGCTTCGGTATGACTGGACTCAGGTTCGCTGGTACGTGGGCCCCGGTCGTCGCAAACGAAACGAGTTACGAGTTCGTACCGTACTTGGAGGCCTAGCTAGGGATCACTGAGATCATGACAAAACACTGAGATCTAAGACACTCCTCTTGACTACGGCGACTACGGCTGTGGAAGCCGACGGCTCCGCTAGAAAACCTCAGACTGAAAACGGGTGACCCTTCGGGTGACTCGACGGCGATCCCGAACGTGAAAGGCTGGGTTCCCCCCCCGGCTGCCGCTCCAAAAACCATGAAAAGAATGGGAACTGACCTGGCCCGTGTAGTGCAGAAAGAGGTAAACATCCTTGGTACAGAAATTGGGTTCTTTTGGTAAAGACCATGAAATCCTAGGGGTTCATCATCATCACCGTTCAAACCCAGAAAAAAAGAACCGTTCTCAAGAACTCAATCAGACTCATTCATTCCCCCAAAGAAACAAACATCATGCCCTGCAGTGAACTGTTTCCGAACCTCTCACCTCCTCAACCGAGGCTCTTCGCCTCTTCCGTGAAGGACTTCACCACCTGCGCCGCCACCTCCTCGCCGCTCCGGTGCTGGCGCCGTGGGGCGCCAGCGCGCGAGCTCAACTGTCGCACCTTCCGAGAGAGCTCCGCCTACGTTGCTTAGAGTAGCAGATGGCGTGAGGGTTGGCGTGAGGGTCGGCGTGAGGGTTGGCGGGTTGGCATGGACCAGGTCGGGAAGGACAGCGATGCGGAATGACTAGGATGTGATGTGGCTGACCCCCAAAGCACATGTGGGTCCGGGACTAGTTTCAAAGGCACCTCATATCGATTCTGGTCTGTTTGAGGGACCGTCTGACTCCGGAAGTGAAGTCGACAATGGATCCCCTGAGGTTTCTTTTCCCGAACTGGGCCAATCCCCTTCTTGCGAATACCTTGGGAGTCCAAGACCATTTTTAAAACGGTCTTTCGGTGATCCGAAAAGGAACTTCCTTTGGGTGGTGCCTAAAATAGTCTTTGGACTTCTAGGGACTATGTTACATCCGGACCCTCAAACACATAGGGTTTTGAGGGCCCGGACCCCTGCTATGGAGGGTCCGACCCCTGCCATGGAGAGCCCAAGGATTCTTAGGGTAACTATTGTTTCCAGGTTCCTTCATGCAAGACATCGATCCTTGAACGAGTGTGTGAAAGACTTTTCGGATTCTGGTCGGTGGCTGTTCTATTCCAGGACTGCCGTTCGCTTGGAGAACTGGGTCACTGGTAGGTGTTGAGTTCTACAACATATTGTTCGTTCATTTTTTTTCCGCACGAAAAGCACTAACGGGAAAAGACGTGAAGCCCCACCTACACCGTGAGTTTCTGCACCGCTCCACGGTGAGACTGCCGACGTGTTCGGGAAAAGAACCAGGTCCTTCGAGGCCTCTATAGTCGCTTGGCTTTCGTCCGGACTTGAAGATGGCGGAAAGAGAAGCTGCATGCCCCTATGCCACACCAAGAGATTCTTGCGATCGACCTTGGCAGTTTGCTTTCAGACATCCCCTATTTAGAGGTTGTGTTTCGTTCAATGTGTCCATTGACCATCTTCATGTGTTACTGATCTATAAGTAGCCAAGCTGCAGTTCGCATGTCCCAGTTCGCAGACACCACCTAGCCCTACACCTCCAGGAGGTGACCAAACCGTTTCGGTTCGGTCTGACTGGACACCGAAACGAAACAAAGAGACGACTGGAGCCACGAAACAGTCCCACCGAAAACCAGTCCCAGCATCCATGGGACTGGCATAGATTTACGAAACCACCTCAATTGGGTAGGTAATGGTAGGTATATCTTCACAGTGACCGGTCACTTGATCCCCTGGTTGGTTCCGTCACTGATATATGGCGTGTTGCTCAGGTCACTGATGGGGACTCCAACAGAAGGTCACTGGGAAGGTCCTGGAAGGTAGGTATATCTTCCAGTCCCATTAGTCGTGTTTGGGCTACCTCCGTGATCGCTTCGTCTGGTGCCCAGAAGCCCGGGTGGCCTCGGTTTAGCGGTGGCCTAGGTGTTTTTTTTTTGGAACTGGGTCAATCCCCAAAGCCGGGGCCTATGTTCTTCCAGGTTCCGCAAATCCAGGTGGGTCTAACCAGGTCTAAGTACCTTCCCTATATGGAATTACATGCCCTTTGAGAAGGTGATTTCGAGGCGCTTTGATGTAGGCGCCAACAGGTTCCAGTACCTTCTGGCGAGCTAAGGTAGCAGTGGATCATAGTGGATCATCCAGGTTTTGGAGGATGTGGGGACAGGTTCCTTAAGGGATGGATTGGGGAATGAATCAGTGATACCAGGCAAGTTGCAGAACGAGATCTTCCTTGGTCACCTGAGAACCGTTGGTCTCGTCCAGTCTGGACACCGCCCGGGCCCCTTGACCTCCCTAGCAGAGAAGGAACGCACGCTCCACGAGATCCCTTCGCACCACGAGTGGAGGTGGAGCTGGTGAGATCGTGCCCGTTCACGGACCTCGCCGTCTCCGTTCGACCGCGAAAGGGAACGACCAACGCCTCCCGACTGCCAGAGGACTGCCGATCAATTGACCCCCCCTGGCACCAGCCCTGGGGTCAATTGATCGGCAGTCCTATATGGCAGTCCCAGACAGGTCGTGTCTAGGAGCTGGTTCTTTGAGACGAAAAGACCGCTAAATCAAACAACATGGTGGCTGGTCCAACCGCTCGGGCTGGAGAAAGACCGCTGGGGTGGCACGAAAGAACCCTACTAGTTCCGTTTTGACGGGGTCCAACCCATCGTAGTGTATCCGATGTCGAGGTGTTTACCTCAGCAGCTTCTTGGAGGTGTTTCCTGGGCAGCTGCTGGTGGCACGGGCAGCGTCTTGGTGCACCAAATGAAGAGTTGACGTCACAAGTGGTTCAAGTAGGGATGGGTAGCATCAAAGACCTGGAGTTAGGGATGGAAGGACTTCAGCAACATCTCAAGATGAAGAACAAAACAACGTAAAATAAAACTCTCATTAGAAAACAACAACAATGACAAAAACAAGTAAAAACATGTAAAACCAAGAAACACTGGACAGCAGGACTCTATGCGTGTGTGTGTGTGTGTGTGTGTGCGCGAGTGTTTTCCAGTGTTTTGTGTTTTTGTGTTGTGTTGTTGGACTGTTTAGCGGCAATGATCACTGGAAAACACACACCCGTCTAGACTAGCGTCCTTCTCACCTTCTCTGAAAAAAATATAGTACCAAGCATACCTGGACCTTCCAGCTACCACAAAATATGGTCGTTTTTGTTTTATGGTCGTTTCGTTTGTATTGCTTTTTTTTTGCAGATGTTTTGTTTGCGTTCATTTGTGTTAATTTGTGGTTGTTTTGCCGTCCTACCAATGTTGGTCCTTTGAAGATCCAGGCAAGTAATATTGTGTTGTTCATTTCTAAACATCCCTAGGCCTCCAGTTGTACCGGGTGCCCGGGTGCCATTCTACGTCGGGTCCAGTCACACCGAAGCTGAGGAGGTCTCCTGCTGGAGGCGTTTTCGGGCATATGACAACGTTTCCATCGCGTTCCACATCACCACAGGTTCCCATGTACCACCACATCACGGTTGTACCGAGGAGTCCCTCACTTGGCCCCGCTTGGCTGCTCTCCTGGGCGCCACGCTGGCACCGCGCCCAACGACGGCGACGCTGGCGCCGTTTCGAGGGAAGCACCAGGCGACCGGGGTCGGTCCACCGGAGCGTAGAAAGCGGTGAGCAGGAGTTGCGAGGGCAAGCGATGACCCGGGTGTGACCAGGTGTTCTTCACGAAGAGGACGATCAATTCCGAGGTTCTGAGCGCGGAGCGCGGAGAATTCACGATGTTTTGTTGTTTTTTTTGACGTGACAGAGTTGTTCTCGTCAGAGAAGACCACCTGTGATGCGTATTAAATATGCAAAAATCAAGGGGACTCTCAGCCTGGATTCTTAAAGAGTTCACCTACCTGCCTGATTGCCAGAGTCAGATTTTAAGGGTCAGATAATCAGCCTGTTGGATAGTCAGGTTGAAAAGTTGAAAAAGACTGTAAATTTGATTTTCATTGGTCAGGATTCTTTTTGTTCCACAACTCCAGGGGGGTTTTGCTTCTCTTCCGTGCCTGCCTTCGCACGCAGGTGCACCTGCTGCCCGAGACCCAGCAGCTGTTGAAAAGCTTCTATGCTCCCTATGTCCTGGAGCTCCAACACATGTTCAACGACGCTTACTAACGGACGGACGGGGAGGTGGATGGAGATGGGTTTCCCCGTGCTTGGTGGATCTTTCAAACGGGAAGGAACAGGACCTTGTTTTCCCACCACATATGGCAGGTCAACCGGCCAGGGAGAAACGGGCAACGGTTACGTGTGTTTGGACCCACAGCCAAGTGAATGCTTCCCCACTGCGCGGAACCCGATGTAACCCAAATCTGAAGCGGAACCACTGAAACAGTTCACCGAAACCCAGCCACCCCCTCACTGGAACTCCCAGTAGAACTCCCATAACCTCTCGTGGTGCTTTTGTGGGTGTTGCCGAATCAATAGGGCTGTATGGATTTTCAAGAAGTCCCTTTTGAAGCATATATGATTTGTATACCTGGAGTTTTTAAAAGAAGAACGATAACATGGGACACAACCCCCCCAAAGAGCAGGTGCTTGAACAAAATTTCCTAAACATGTTGCCCGAAAGAAGGGGAGTTTGTCACTGTGAAAGGATCTAGTTGAGATACAGACCAACGCCAAGTCCACGAGCTTGTTCATGGCTTTTCTTTGGGCGATTGTTCTGAGAATTCCTGGTGCAGTAGCCAGAGTACTTGTATTGGACTTCGTTTGTTTAGAGCATCACGACCTCCAAGCTATGCAAGGAACCACTGGATCCATGAAACAAAATAGACCAAACATATCCAAACATCTTGGAACTCTTGGTTCTATTGATTGCTGTCGAGCCTTCCTTTGAGCCTTCCTTCTGAATGTTGTCTTGGGCTATGTGAAAGAAGGCCATGAAGGCTCGCTCCTTCTTTTCACCCCTTCAAACAATCCACCAATTCCGCGGCTCCCTCTCCATTCCGCGTGCCTCCATTCCGCCGGCCTCCTCGATGCGAGCATTCATCCGCGTCGGATCACGTCACGGCGAAGTCCGCGGCGAAGTCCGCCTGGCACGTGCTCCGAGGATTCGACGCTTTCGTGGTGGTGAAGGCCGTGCGACACCTGGTGCATCACTCCACCGAGCGGTCACTTCTCCTGGACGAAGCGAAGCGAAGAACGGTCTTCGGGTGTCTCGGTTCGATGCAAAATCGAAGAGGAGCAAGCTGGGTAGGTTTTTCTTGGTGAAAGGGAAGACAAGTTTCAATGAATCCAGAATCCATATATGGATTTGTTATATGATTAGTTTACCTGCATTAGGATCATTATAGTAGGGTGACTTTAAGATGTTTTTAGAAGTCAATGTAGGTGAATAGTCCAGTTCCATGGAGTATTTGGGCATAGCCATTGGACTTGTTTGTTTGAACCCCCAGGTCAAGCACCCCTCTGTTTTCCCGATCGGTCAATAGATGCCAGCCGGTGTGGTGTTGGGGTAACTTCCTAGAAATCCAGTCCCAACCTGGCTTTGGAATAGGGAAGGACTTCTTCACAGTGCTCACCTAGGGGCTAAAAACTTTGGAATAGGGAGAGACTACTTCACACCCTGGCTGGGTGTGCCACAATGGGTGTGCTTGGAGGATAGGTGTGCTCACTTAGGAACGAAGCAAACCACCCCATCGTGACTCCTGGTGCTTCGTCGCTTGGTTTCTGGTCGGTTTCCAGGGTTTCCACGGAGTGACTTTGGCCTACCAGGCAATTACCCGGGAGTTAGGCCCATGCAGAGCCAACCTGGGACCGATCGAGAGTCCGGCTGACCAGGGCCCATATAATACGACCTTTTTCAGCATGAATCACATGGGGTCAAGGGCCCAATCAGATTCGATGAGGATGATTTTGGAGCAGGATTTGTCCAGAGCATGGTTGCTTTTAACATAAAATAGTGTTTAGTTCATTGGAATACCTTTAGAGCTCCCATGATATTTGCAAGCAAGCCGCTTCTTTTCCACATGTGTCGGTCACGTCCCACGTTCGTCCTGTCTTCAAAAGGGGGCACTTCTGAGGTCGCGGACGACTCCGTTGGATTCCACGGCCGTCTGAGAGCGTCTGAGATCGGTCGATAGACACGTAGAGAGCGTCGTCAGGTCGGCCTGGAGAGTGAAATCCATATGGGCCTGGCCCTTCCAGTACCGGAGGTACTTAGGATCACATCCGGGGCTGGTGAACACTCATCCCATCCACATGAGGATCGGGCAGTGCCAGCCAGCCCGCGTGTGGCGAAGAAAAGACAGATCGCAGCAGGTTTGGGCAGACTGCGGATCGGAATGGGCGAAACAGTTTGGGGCAGACACCCTTGAAGTCAAAGACTACGTGGATCTTCCACATGTGCAACAAATTCTGCCTTATCTTATATATATTATAATCCTTATAGGTTAAGATAATGATTTGGCTGGTTTTATGGATGAACAGCCAGAAATAGTGCATTTAGTTCAACGATCCAGCTATAGACTATAAGACATGAACTTCCTTTATTCTCCTGGATTTATCTTTGATCAATCGTCTTGGGGGGACCCGAATTGGGGAACTTCCTCTACTAGTGCAAAACCTTGAATTTGGACTTGGGCAAGGTGCTTGGAGGATGTGGCAGGCACATGGTGCGCTTCTGTAGTGAGCTGCTAAAGTTATAAAAAACTTTCATATGGTAAGGCCAGAATCCGTGATTTAAAAAAAAGTCAAAAACAAGTCAAAAAAAGTCAACTGGAAAAGTCAAAGTCAAGAAAAATCAAAGTGAAAAGTCAAAAAATAGTCGAAAAAAAAAGAGTCAACAAACAGTCAACCATAGACCACAGCTCGAAAAAATCAAAAAAATAATCCCAAAAAAAGTCAAAACTGTGGCTCCTTGCCTTGGCGGATTACTGGAGTCAAGAAACAAAAAAACATCAAAAAGAAAGTCAACCATAGACCACAGCTCGAAAAAGTCAGAAAAAGCAAAAAAAGGTTGAAAAAAAGGTCAAAAAAGTAAACAAAAAAAAGTCGAAAAACAAGTCAAAAAAAGGTCAACAAAATGTCAAAAAAGGTCGGATCTGGGCAAATTGACCTTTGTTTTGACTTTCTGAAATTCTCTGATTTGATTCTTTTTTGACTTTGACTTTTGGGATTGACTTTTTTGATTGTTTTTTTCTTTTGTTTAAATTTAGAAAACAGGCTCTTTCCAATGAAAGTTTTTTATAATGCTAAAGTAAAACACATCCCACATGCACGCCACAGATGACAATGGCCACTTTGGCAGCAGTTCTTTTTTGCCTGTCTCAAATCAGCTACAGGGAGGCTTTCAGATGCCCGTGTCTACCCTACGGCACTCTCCACTCATGTGGAGTGTCTTTTGGTTTTCCGGTTGAGGGCGTTTCCGGTCAAGTTCTCATGACGATGATACGGTCTGCATGGGACTTTGGATTGTCAGGCCATGTCATGCACGTCATGTCATGTAGCAGCTAGCAGCTAGCATGAATGATGCTGCCATATATGCCATATATGCCGATCAGTTGGGGTGGTGCCAGGGGGGGTCAATGTAGGCAATATATGGCAGTCCCATGGAGTGTTTGGGTATGAGACCAAATGAAATCCGTTCATCTCAACATTCTTAGATTCCATGCATTCTCACCGCTGGGTTCTTGCATCACCCCTGTTTTTGGCGGGCTAGAAGGAAGACAAGGGAGTCTCGTATAAACCCTAGGGATCCAACTGCCTCCTAAGAAGTTGGTTGGGGTGGGTTCTGGGCCTCTAACCACCTTCTGAGGATATGGTATAAATGAGTTGTTGTTCTATGTTGTTCGGCACGTGCAACACCCATGGCCCATGCAGCTGCAGCTCAGACACATCGACGATGCACGGGGGATCCTTGAGGCGAAATGGCCCCGCCGCGCGGCGGTGTTGCCACCAACCCCCAAACACCCCATGTTTGTACCTATACACCCCTGGTCAACCACCCTGCAGGCCAACCTGGTCTTGTGGTGATGGTGATGTTGGTCGTTTCCCGAATGAGGTGAATCCCCTAACCGGGTGAATCTGTGTGATTTGTCCCCCGGCTGGCGAGTTCGGAGCAGCGAAATCCACGTCAACATGCCGCTTGGGTCATTGGGATATCCTTGGCGCAACGTGCTCGAAGGTCCCACCGAATTCCGTCGTGCGGCCGGGCATTCGTGTTTTGGGGCTCGTGTTTGGTTGGGCATGGCGAACCGGAGGAGGTACGACTGGAGCTGTAGGGTTCATTGTGTTTTTAAGATGTTTTAAACATGTTTCAACCCAAGAACCATTGTTTTACAAAGATTACAAAGGGCTTGAACACCACCAGGAGTCACAGTTGAGTCCGTGGATGTGGCGGTCGGCACGGTCTGGGCACCCGTTGGTTCTCTCTATCCTCCTTCCTTCGGAACCGGCGCCCCGACGGAACCGGCGCCCAGTTGACTCCTGGCGCAGCGTTCGAACCCAGACGCTGAAACCCAGCTCGACTGGTCCCGAACCAAACCCTACCCATAGGGTCCAGGTACCTCCGTACTTCGGATGGTCGAACGGAGGTGAGTTCGTACTTCCAGAGAATGGTCTTACGGGGGGGGTCTGGCAGGACATCCGATTCGGATGGTCCTGGACCCTTAGGGCTAGGGATTGGTTCGGGTCCGGACTCCTACTGAACGGAGGGTCAGGGTCGCGTCTGGGAATTTTCCCAGACACGACCTGTCTGGGACTGCTATAGGACTGCCGATCAATTGACCCCCCTGGCACCACCCCTGGTCGTTTCTCGGCAGTCCTGCAGTCCCATCAGTCGTGTCTGGGATATAAGACGTTCTTGAAAGAAAATCACTTGGGGTGGTGCCAGGGGGGTCAATGTAGGCATATATTCCATAATATTCTATACATGGAGTGTATGGGATTGGAACCACAAAGCATTTAGGGGGCGTAAAGGCGGCGCTGTCGCGCGCCTTCCCTCTAGGCGGCGGTTTTCCCGGGGTCGGCGGATTGCCCACCACTTACGCCCTGATGGTTCAACCACGAAGTCTTGTTCCCATCATGCTACACCCAGAGAGTGTGGGGCCTTGGGGTCCTTCTCTCAACCTTTGTACTGGTATTTCGAGAGTGCTGAAGACCGCCAGGGCGGATGATTTCTTCCCGGATCCATATGATGCCGTGCTGAAGACTGGACGATGGAGGTGGATCACGGAGTGGGCGATCAGGTGGTCGAAACGCCGAAGTGAACCGATAAAAAGCTCTTCGTACTTCGTACCCAGGGAAAGTGGACTGGAGAACCTTGAACAATCCCCCTAGGGCTCCAGTCGTACCTCCTCAGAAGGTGTTTGGACCCTCCTGGCACCCACCCCAGTCCCACCTTCTCAGAAGGTACGACTGGAGCCCTAGGGTCCTTGAAGTCTTTGAATGGGGCAGTGGTTTTGCAACGGAAATCCGCCAGCTGGAGAAATAGTGATGCAACCTTTGTTTAGCAAATGCAATTCCCAGACACTCCATGGGACTGGCATATTTACATAACATTGACTCCTTTTCAACCACCCCTGGCCGTTTCTCGGCAGTCCGTCTGATGGCAGTCCCATCAGTCGTGTTTGGGATTCATGGGCTCTCCAGAACCGGGCAGCTTTTGTTGTGCATTTCGTTGCTGTTTTTGGGTCGACACGACGGATGGGGGCATATTTCGATGGGAGGGGTGGGCGAACGGAGGTAGATATGTCAGTCCGATGGATGGTTTGGGTGGTATATACCCAGACACGGCCTGTCTGGGATGTGTAAAGATTTGGAACAGTGAAGAACTAAACATCGTCCCCAACTGGCGCATGATTTCGGGGCATCCTTGAACCGAGATTCCAATGGTCGAAGTCCCGGAATCGTGCAACTTGTGCAACTTATGCAACTTGTGCAACTGGTGCTTCTTGAGGGGGTCCAAGGTTCCAACAAAAAGAGGTCTTGGTTCTCATGTGTTGGTGAAGCACTGTCACCCAGGAAAAGTACAGTGGATCACCTGCCCCCCCTTTGTGGGAGTGGTTTTAGTGACTTGTCGCCCACTAAGCAGCAACAGGTAGTTGATGGTCGAACAGATCGAAACGATTAACCGTCATTTTTTGCTTCGTGAAACCTTAAGGAGTCGGACGATGTAGTACGAAGGTCAACAACAACTATATACTTACCCTAAGGATCCACACCCTCTAGTTCGCAAGGGGGACTGGTTCGGGGCCCCAGGGCCCCTTGTGAACTAGAGGGTTCGACCCCGACCCCCATGGAGGTTCGGACTCGGATTCTTAGGGTAATTAAGATCTTCAAGTTAACTTGCCACATCGGAGAAAGCTGCTTGGCTCAGCTTGCGGCTGTGGAACTACAGAGCTTGTTATAGTTACTACCCTCGGTCTTTTCTTGAGGGTGGTTGAACCCATAACAGGCCCTAACAGGTACAAAGAGTTTTTAGCGAGTCTGACTGAGATAGAAACCTCTGGATTGGTTGGCTCTTCCTCTCAACGCGGAGTCGGAAGGCCAGGTCGGGTCCCTGGTCCCAAACTGCGAGTCTTCCGGCTTCATCGAAGGGTTCCGAGTTCCGACTGGGACTCGCATGTCCGAGATGGCAGTCCCATGGAATGGACGTGTATGGGAGATCGGACCTCAATCCAGTGACTATTCCCTACAAGTCCAAAGATCCAGCAAAAACCTGGTCTTTTATGGTCTTTTACCTCCTTGAGTCTTGGTTTTGCATGACCATCTCCAGTAAAATGAGGTCTTTGACTTGTAGGGATTGGTCAAGAAGCGCGGCAGATCCGCTATCCTGTTTCAGGGCCCAGATTCTTAGGGGATGTCAAATAACCCAGACACGACTGATGGGACTGGCATATGACTTTGCTGATCAGGCCAGGGCTGCTTGACCCTTGGTCAGAGTCAAATGTATGTTTCAGTCCCAGACAGGTCATCGTCAGGTTTATCCATCTTCATCCATCTTCTAGGTACTGTTTTTTGGACACAAACGCAAGAAAAGATCCGACCGCATTGTCAGGTCAGGTCAGACAGGTGGTGTCAGCTCTGTCTTTTCGTTGTGCCCAAAGAACACAGTATTGCGTTCGTTCCTCCCTTCAAAAAACAAGTACGCGCCGCCCAATGCCGCCCGTTGCGCACGCCCAACGCGTCGCTTCTGGGAGGCGCTTGCGCGTGCTGGGAAGCGGCGGTTTAGCGGCGTCTCGGCGGCGGAGGCGGTCGCCCGCGGCCGTGGCAGTTGAGCCGTGGCGCTGTTGTGCCCCACCTTTCATGGTCTGCCTATATACACTGTCCAGAACCATTCCCTCCAGCGCAAGGAAACGCCATAGAGACTTTCAACTTTTCAATCTTGACATAGTGTTTAACCACCGCTGGCGTGTGCCGCCTCCACGGCTGAATGCTGCCGCATGTGTGCAGAGGAGCAACGTGTCGTGATCAAAGAAATGAGAAGGGGAGCTAGACTGAAGGCAGGGAAAGCACAAAGCAAAGGAACGGCAAGGGCTGGCCCTAGAGGAAGGCATAAATTGACTCTTGCCGGTGGAGCAACCCTATAGAGTAAGTATTACAGTTGCAGGCTGTAGTGGGGGAGGGCGCGAGAGGGGGAGGGGAAGGGGTGTGTGGAAATAAATGCAGAGGTGGGCAAAAGTCGCGCGCAGGAATAAGGTAATGTAAGTTGAGTGGGCTTGGACCGGTGCTGAACAATGTGAGGTCACTCTAAAGCCATTCTAAGACTTCGAAAAGTGTATGTATATATATATAT
>CAXAMN010022918.1:13258-36995 GCA_963970005.1 Durusdinium trenchii | reverse complement strand
CCCCCCCCCCCTCCCCCAGCTGAAGAAAGGAGTTGTTTATAAACAAAATGGTTGTTTATAAACATTGGTTTCTTCAGTATATTTGCTCGAACTAGTTTGTCAGCAACTGCTTCTTACCTCCAATCTTGTGCCATGGAAGCTGCCATGATGGAAGGTAACAACGCATATATGAAGTACATGCAAACACACAAGCACACAAAAGTTTCGGATGGCACAGTGTCCATTGATCAACTACCTCTGATCAAAGTGGAGCCCAAATCCAAAAAGTCCTTCAAGGAGTTCTTTCAGGTCATCCGCAATGTGTCTGATGTGGATGTGGCTGCTATTCGTTCAGTGATGAGTGAGGCATCACCAAAATATGCTCATCTACCTGCATCTGTCCGTCCACGTGATGCTCTTGGTGACTCTTGTGTACTTCAATTAGTTTTGGAAAAATCTGCTCATGCTTCCTGGACAGTCCTCAAGTTCTACCACTCTACGGTGTCAATTCCAATGGGCTTGGCCAAAACTCTTTGCAACAATAACGTCCTCACCATCGACTACAAGATTTGCTCTAATTCTGATGTCGTCAAGAAGGGCTTCATGAAGATGTTGAGCAAGATTCCAGGAGACCAGTGGCTAACACAAGAAGTAGTGGACAAGCCACAGATTCAACGGCATACTTCCAAGGATGGAGACAACAAGACTTGGAATCCAGATGAAGAAGAGCTTCGCTGTGGAATAGCCTACATCAATGAACATGCTCCTCTGGCCAACGCTCACAATGAGCAATATCTTTGGGTATTGCTGAACATTCGTGATGAGGCATCGCCGCTCTACGGTTGGCCATCTGCAGTAGTCCAGAAAGCATGCGCAAACCGGTCATCTGGCAACTGCCAGTCTGAACCGGAATGGTTCTTTCCTTTGCTGCTCTTTGACCTGAACCCCAAGTTTCTGAAATCTGTGGTGCCCCTGGTGCTTCCTTATCTTCCCAACTTTGGCTTGATGGTCCTTGGGCGAGCCGGCATTGGCAAAACTCCAACTGCACAAATTATGACCTTGGCAGTAGCTCGTCATCTTATTTCTGTTCGTGGTCTTTCTGGCATGGCTGGCTGGCGGCGATCAAAGCAAATTGACGGGTTTCGCGAGCGGCCGGGTGAGGTCAATGTGCCTGTCTTGCTGGATGACCCAAACCTCAGTGCTATCAACTTTGAAGACATCAAGTCTTTCTTAGACGTTGGTGAGACTTGCTTAGTAGATGCCCGCTACAAGCCTGCCAAATTTGTACGCAACCAATGCCGGGTGATCCTGAACAACGAATGGGATGAAACCAAAGAGCCAGATCTTTCTTTGGGTGATACCATCACCTGGGAGCAGTTCCAGGGCATGTTTGCTGTCGCCATCCAGTATGCCAAGCATCCTCACATGATGGTAGTTGTCGTATCTGCGCAAAATGCTTTCCAGATCCGTTCGAAGGAGGCCTGCCCAACAAAGCTCTGCAGGTCTGTTTCGGCCGCTGACTCATGCAGAATACCGAAGTGAAGTTTGTGAAGGTTGGTTTGCGTCATCTCCAGCTTTGACTTTACATGCGCTGGGGCCTCCATTGTGCTCAGAGAATGAACTCACTGATTGTACTTCACTACGGGGCATTCTGATTGCTTTGTCTCTTGGGTTGATTCCTGATGTCAAGGTTTGCCCAAACAACAAGAAGCACTCGGTGAAGTTGGTGGAGGAATGGGAAGATGAAGAACTACGTTATAGATGGCGTTGCTGTCAACGAGGTCACAAATGCTTTCGTTCTTCCCTTTGTCCTGCAGGTCTTCTGTCCCAAGTGTCTTGCTCCATGTGGTTGCCTTTCTTGTACTTCTCCAACGCAATGCGGCTAAACTACAGGTGGAACAAAATTCAATCCGAGCTTCAGTCTATCTTTGGGAATAGCTTCTCTGACAAGACCATGCGCCGATGGCGGACATTATACCAGTCCTCTTTGCAGAATTACCTCTTGCACCACAGCAGCATGATCATTGGTGCTACTCCTGGAGATGTTGTGGTCTTTGATGAGACAAACTTGGGCAGTCAACGGGGCATTTCGAAGTCATCATCATCTGGTCGTAGTTCAGAGAGAACAAAGGCCGTGACTTCGCAACGTGTGGCAAAGAGACTTCCAGCACAAACCGTTCACCGGCGTCCAGCTGCTCATTTGCGCCGGCCTGCTGCTGCGCCTGCGCGTCGGCCGGCTGCCGCCCCACTTCGCCGGCCTGCCGCAGTCATGAAATCTGTCTTCAACAAGAACAAGGTGGGCACAGAGAGGGACACCCGCTCCCAGGGCCGATGGCTCTTTGCAGCGGTTCTTGTTGGAAATAAGAAAACAAAATACACACATGAGAACGGAAAAAAACGGTTTTCCTTTACCCTCTTGCCAAAGCCTGCTTTTGCTGCGGATCACAAATCGCGGGGCACTGCTTCTATGAAGATTGCTATCCAATCGTGCATTGCCAAGCAGGCGTTTCTCGTGCACGACGCTTGGAAAGCATCTACTGCTGCCATCAAAAGTCTTGGGCTGAAGGCGGCTCCGTCCATCAACCACTCGACTGGTTGGAGAGATGCCAATACTGGATTCCATTCGAACGATATTGAATCCGAGTTTTCCCGTCTCAAGACCATGGTGAGAGAGCGCTATGGCAGGTTATGCTTCCAGTCCACAGCTTCAAATGAAGCAGAAGACGAAGTAGATGTAGGGGATCTGTACGAGTACACGTTCAGAGTCAACATTGGCAACTCATTTCAATCAATGCTGAATGCATTTGTTTTGTCATCACCTTAGCGTTCATCTGTGTACTCTGTCTGACCAACGGTATGGGTATAGATTGCAATGCAATCTGCTGCAGTAGCTTTACGCAAAAAATGTCATGTCTTTAGCGTCTGCATCTGCAAGGTATGTTCTTGTAGTGGTTTCTGTATGTGTTTGCTTGCATGATTACTTCAATGTCATTTGACAACAAGCATATAGCTTTTTGCAGGTGGTATCTGTATTTGATTACTCTTGTTTACTTTGGCAGTTTGCATGTTTATAAACACTGACTACTGTTTATAAACACACCACTTCTTCATTGATGAAGTTACCTTGATAGTGACTGGCTCCAGCTTAAGTCTGTATCAGTGTCATCATGGCGCCCAAGAAGGTGATGTTTGTGGCTATGGGTTCTGAAGTAGAACCTGGGCGGTTTTCGTTGGATCTGCAGACGGTGGACCCTGTCATCTACCGCCCAGACCCAACTACTGATGCTGAGCCGTCAGTGCCTGTGCCCAACGCACATGAACTCCACCAGGACATCGTCAGTGGCCGCAAAGCAGCGTGTGAGTCAAAACAACAACGAACACCGAGACAGATTCAAGCGCATATTCACTATGTCCAAAGAAGCTTGAATTTAGCTCCTGGCATTTCTGGCCAGTGGTCTCGTCAAGCGCAAGATGTTCTCGACACGTGGCTCTTGAAAGATTTGCAGGGCGTGCAGAAAAGGAATATGTTGGCATTGGAGGACAAACCACCTGCTGAAAGTTCCTGCTCAAAAGCCGTTGGCAACATCGTTGAGAGCTCAGAAGCCCTGGACTCACAGCCAAAGGATGAGGATGCCAACATCTTTGAGGACCATCACTCAGAAGCCCTGGACTCACAGCCAAATGATGACAATATGATGGACGAGGATTGCGTCAAGGAGACAACCCCCAAGGATGGCAAGGCCAAGGTCTCATCTTCATCTTCTTCGTCTTCTACCTCCTCTTCCTCGTCCTCTGACCGTACTAAGCGCCGCAAGGTAGAACTGCAGGCTGCATTGACACATCTGAAGAACTTACAAGAAGTGCACCACCTTGAAGACATGGGCGGTTGTCTGCAAATGATTAAATCCGCCATGCAGAATGTCAATGCAGCTTTGCGCTTGTAGATAGCATGAACCTCCTCTGGCATGAACCTGGGCGTATGGCGTATGAAAGATTTCATGCAGTCTATGTGCAATGTTTTTGTGGAAGTATATGCATATATATATATATGGGCGCGTTTCATGGTATTATATCTTATCCATTACTTCTCAGGGGGCCCCGAAAAGCACGCGCGCCCATATATATATATATATATATAGAGGAAAGGGGTCGGTGGCAAGATAGCCTGTCGAGGTCTGTATGATAGACAGTGTGCGAAGAGAAGGGGTGAGCGGGTGAGGTGGGAGAGCTACGGGGAAAAAAAGCGCAAGGTCTTGTCCTATAGCATGGTGATTGGTAAGAACCGTGGCTTGATGTGAACCGTGGTTGATGTAAAGTGGGGTGTGTTGCAAGCTATGGTTGGGGGGTGCAGACCGTGGTTTGGTGTAAACGGTGGTGTGGTGCAAACGGCGGTTGGTGTGTAAACCTTGGTTTCGTGTAAAGGGTGGTGTGGTGTGAGCTGTGGCTGGTGTAAACCTTGGCTTGGTGCAAAGGGTGGTTGGCGTAAACGGTGGCTTGGTGCAAACCAGGACAAAGGACACGAAAAGGACAGGGAGAGGAAAAGGACGCGAAAAGGAAGAGGACAGGAAGCGTACATGAAAAGGACACGAAAAGGACAGGAAGAGGACAGGAAAAGGACAGGAAAAAGGACACGAAAAGGACAGGAAAAAGACAAGAGGACAAGAAAAAGACAGGAAGGGGACAGGAAAAGGACAGGAAGAGGACACCCGCAAGGAAGGAACAAATGGATGATCAAGCGCAACAAGGCAGGAAGTCGCCCAGTACTTCACGGCAGTACTGGCAGGAAACCGTGCCCGCTCGCCACCACGTTCCGTGGTTGGCGTGGGCACGGCTCGCCTCCTGCACGCGGGGTGGCCCAGACCGGGGCATCAAATACTCAGTTTGGAACACGCACAAGGAATAACAAGAAGGACCAATTGAATGACCACCGCTTCCTGGCGGCCAGTTCGCTGGCGGCCAGGTCCTTTGTCTTCCATTGCTGCCCTGCAAGAATGGCAGAACAAGGAGGGTACTACCCTCTCATGTAAGCCGCGGAAGTGTTGGCGCATAATGAGCAAGGAAGGCGGGGAGAGAGGCGCATCGAAGATCTTCGAAGAAAGCTTCTACATTGGAATGGGTGACATATTGTATCATCGCTAATTTGTTCAACTGCATCCTATGAAGGCAATGGCAAGTGGTTATGAGGGTTCTCCGGCTGTCGGCCTTATTGGCTGTCAGTCAACCACGTTCCACCCCTGTGCATGATCCGGAAATATGGAGACGAAACCAGTGAGTTGCTGTGTAAACGGCGGTGGTTTGGTGTACACCGTGGTTGGTGGTCACGACGGTGGTTGGTGTAAACGTGGGTGTAAACGGTGGTTGGTCTAAACGGTGGTTTGGTGTAAGCGGTGGTTGGTGTAAACAGTAACCGTGGGCAAAACGTTTTTATGCATGGCAAAACGCTGTGAAGTGCAGGCAAATAACAGGCGACGCGCGTGCAGGACGACGGACGACGACGACGACGACGACGACGACGACCACCACCACCACCACCACCACCACCACCACGACCACGACCACGACCACGACCACGACCATGACCACGACCATGACCACGACGACGACGCGCAAAGCGGTGGAGGTGGTGGGGGGGCAAAGATGAACAACTTTAGGATTAGACAACACAAGCAAGTACAAGAACATCCACAAGACACGCCGGCAGGCCGGCGGACTTCAACTCACAACCACATAAATTGAGGTGTTTCCCAACTTCTTGCCACACATGGCCAGTCGTACGATCAGCTTTAGCTTCAGCAAAATGTGCACTACGAGTTCAACGGGTGGTGCCAACCACATCGCCAGCTGCCGGAGCAACAGTGTCCCATCCCAGTGAGCCAGCTGCCCGCACCCGGGGAAGCAGCCATTGTCCTCAACAATGGACTTCTGGGGCGGTACAGCAAGAAGGAACTCCCAAGTGAAGAGATTGGTCGAAGAAGTTTCTCGGGTATGTGGTTTCCATGTGCATTTTTGAAATGCGAATCGAGGGTCCGGGTGTGCCGGTGTGCCGACCACAGCTCAGGAGGAGCAGTGGAGGAAGCTTCTAAGAACCCAAAATCTGGAGTTGTGCGAGCCACCGTGGTGTTTGCAACCAACACCGACCAACACAAGACCAAAATGGCCAATGAAATAGACCAACAAGTCCACTCATCCCCTCCTAGACTCTTAGAGCTTTCCACCGACGACGGAACCACGCCGTTCTGAGAAAACACCCAACAAAACGACGGTAAAACCACCGACCATCAGAGAAGTTCCCGGAGTTGTTGGATTCTCCCCGAGTGCTCGGGTCAGATGGTGGCCTCTAAGGTCGTCTACCTGGCGGAGGACATGAAGGGATCCCTGGGCAAAGTGGCACTTAAGGTGGGCAAGTCGTTGCGCGTCTGAAACGCAGATCCACAGGTGTTTTTCTGCTTTTGCTTTTGCGGGCCTGATCTGGTGAATATGATGAAATATGTCTATTTTTGCCAGGTTCCTGAAGCAAAATCCAAGCCTTTTGTGGGAAGATCGGATGATTCGGACCGATTGAGCCGACCCGATCCGCAGGGCCCCCCGGAGCTGCGATTCTGCGATGGAACCGAGGGTGGTCATTGGAGCTGTAGGCCTATACCCAGTGGATCACCTGCGCAACCTGCTTTGGGGGAAAAAGGGGGACAACACTCCGCTGCAAACGATCGCAACAGGTGGAGTTCGTTCGGTTAAGTGTGCACACTGTATCGATACCAGGGATTGAACCGGCTCGGGAGAGTCGCAATGTTTTTGTTCATCAATCATGTGTTTTGTGCTTTTCCATACACCCTATAGAAGTCCAGGTCGACTCTTTGACCGACTGAAGTAAAGGACATTCCTTTTCGGGTCACCTACAGACCATTCTGACTCCCAGGGTACATGGTTCCATGCAAAGACCCATAAAGACCCTTTACCCCACCCCTGAAAACGCGATCCTCCGCACTGCCCAGCCGCGCGAGCCGCGCGAGCCCGGGGCGAGGTTCTGCGGTCCCAAGCTCAACCGGTGCATGCTTTTGAGCTACATCGAGAGGCGATGCACAGACGTCAAAGAGCGGAAGAGAGATGACGGTCGGACGGTGTGACGAACAAAACATCCTGTTAGGTGTGCTTTGTGTGAACAGTGAAACACCTGAGCAGCTTTCAAAAACCCCTATGATTATCACCCCAGACCCCTCCAGGCTGGAGGCTCCGACCCCTCCATACGAGGGTGCATTTGGGATAGAAAGAGAACGTGTAGGCGGTGTTCGAATCCGCTTCCCCTGGTTTGGGCAAACTTTGATGGTGAACACCTTGTGCTGTTTTTTTTTTTTCACCTGCAGATGGTGGGTGTTTGTTAACTTGATGAGTTCCTTCCGTGAATTCACAGTTCCAGCAACGAGCAACGAGCGTCTTGGCATGCTTCGGCCGATGCGTGAGATAGATCTAGCTTTAAGCTTTCCCTAGAGATCCAGTCGTACCTTCTCAGGTACGGTGGAGACTAATGATTTATGTAGGCTTGGAGGGCCCAAGTACCTTCTGAGGTTCGGTATGTGGATCCATAGGCTTTGATGATTTGGAACCTGAAAACGTCAAACGTCTCAGGCCGCAGCAAAGGATGACCACTTCGGATGACGGGTCTGCCGGAGGCCTTTTGGTCTTTGACGAGGCTCCACTGCCGGCAGCATGTCCGCTATGATCCTTTGAGGGCGAAGCTCTTCGTGAAATATTTGGAGGTGCGGAACTCTTCCGCAGGCGGTTCACTCTGTGGCCCAAACACTCCATGGGACTGGCATATGCTCCATACATTGACCCCTTTTCAACCACCAGCCCGTTTCTCGGCCCCAACTGATCGGCAGTCCGTCTGATGGCAGTGCCATGGAGTGGTCGTGCCGGGGTGGTGACGCACACGTGACCAGTAGTAGGGGGTTGTCGGACATGCCGGACATTCATGGACATGACCGGACATCGAACGGCTTCCCGAATGGGGTTGTAGGGTGGGAGACGTCTCACAGTTTATTCTATTTTGTTCTGTCCCTAGGGCTCCAGGACTTGGACTGGGCTTGGAGGTGCCAGTCATACCTTCTGTGGAGGTACTTGGAGCCCCAGGGTGTGCATACACTGCATGAAGATCTTACAAATTTTGAGGCTTTGAGGTGCCTTTTGCTCTCCCCTTCCGTTCGCGCTTCCAAGATTGTTTGAGCATGTCTTTCACCGTCCAGCAGAAAGACACTAGACACGACCAACAGAACAGTCTGGGAAGCAATCCACATGCTCAAGGTTCAAATCCGTGTCGAATGATGTGCTTGCTTTTCAGATCTCCTTGGAGTTGTTTGTTTTGCGGTATTTGAGGGCAAATTGTCATCAGTCTTTCACACTTTGAGCATTCCAAAGGATTCAAGATCATGGGAAAGGTGTCCTGGCAACTGCTATCGAGTGGACAGTATTCACCTCATAGCTCAATATACAGCTCTCACTCTCACTCATACCTCTTGGAGCATGTCTTTTTCAGACCATCAACATATGGTCTTAAAGAGCTACCGTCCGTTTCAACATCGAGTATCACCATTGACCAGCCACGTACGTCCGGGATGTTGATGTCCAACCGGGGTCGCGGTGCCACCGGGATCGCAGACAGAACAGCAGTTTCTGGATCCGTGGACCCAGCAGGGGTTGAACCGGTGGTTGAACCCTCTATAACACCCATAGGGGTCCAGGTACCTCCGTACTTCGGATGGTCGAACGGAGGTGAGTACGTACTTCGGATGAGGTCAAAGGACGTCCTTAGGATGGTCATGGACCATGGACCCTTAGGGACAGGGTTTGTACCCTCAAAGTTCTGGTTTTTCAGGGTCCGGATCCTCAACTCCTCTCACCCCACAAAAAACGTCCGTGCCCCCCTTAAGTCCGTGGGAAGGATGGGTTCCTAACTGGAGAAGGTCAGACCCGCCCGCTTGGATTCTTAGGGAAGAAACATGAAGAAAAAACAATCGATCCATCCATGCAATGGATTTATACTCCTTGGAACTAACATGGAAGTGGACAATAATGGCCTCTTGGAAGATAATTTTCCTCTACCAACAGGGTGTTTTCCACTTCCATGTTAGTTCCAGGGAGAGTAGTCGAATGGATTCTTTGAGAGGGTCCATGTCATTTCTCGTCTCAGGATGTGATGTGTTCAGGACATGAGACGGTGCCAGGGTCGGGTCCGTCCAGTCGTACCCAACCGGGTCGGTTCGGTAAAACGGATCCCAGACCATCCATCCGCACCCTCCAAAAGAAGGGTCTGGTTCGGGCCCCAAACCCTTGTTATAGAATGTTATAGAGGGTTCGACCCCTGGCCATGGAGGGTCCGGACTCGGATCCTTAGGGCCAGACCATTGCTATATTGGGATGGATTCGCTAGGGCCTAGACTCTAGGCAGCTCCTTTGTTCTCCAGTCGAAACGCCATGGATCTTTCACCAGGACCACACAGGCTTTGATCGACAGGCGGGTGAACCACTCGCCGCCAAGCCGCGAGGGTGTCACTGGAACGCCGTACGGGAAGCTTTCGTCCAGGGCATCCAGGCAAACCACGATGTCGCTGGTAACCAGTGGTCGGTTCCAAAGACTAAAACCAAAGACCGAACGAATCCCTGGTTCCTTATATATAGTGGTAACTGGGATGCACTGGGCCCCTTTTTGTTGGGCGGAACTCGCGTTTGGCTCGGTGTTTTGGGCGATTTAATTTCCCTCGGGTGATCTCGTTGGACCACTCGGGCTCCCACCATCCTTGGACCCTCTGAGACTGGAGGGATGTTGGAGCCTTTTCGCAGGGAGCTTTGGGTGATCAAAAGCTGAAGAGCTGTGCTTGAGGGTCCTAGGATCTTAGAGCCTTGTCCCAATGAATGGTTTGGGATAGGTCCGATGAGAACTCCCAACAATGGACGGTCGGAGTGGGGCTGGTGGTGTTGTTCTATGTTTTTTCTTGTTTTCATGGGGTGAAGGTCAAACTCTTCGGTTTTAGACTTGATTCATGAGAGGCACGAAACCCGAACAATGGCATCGAATGCAGAGTTAGATCCGACGAGAGTACATCTCCGATCACGTAGTCCAGTCCTTCGATGTAAAGGCCCCCACGGCAAGAATGACTGAACTTGCCTCAAAAGACAGCTTGGTTGCTTTGGACATGGCTGCGGTCGGCCAGCGAAGTTGGAATCCAGTGGTCCCCAAGTAGATAGTCGCACGCTACTTGGTCATAGTCTAGTCCTGAATGACTGGTTGTACTGGGCGTGACAGTCGTAGACAACGTATGACCCAGGTGCAGAGCGTGACAGCACTAGGCAGCTGGCGACCCATCATCGGCAGACAACGAGCTGGGGATGCGCTAGAACACTGCGTCCAGTGGTTCCAGAGTAGATGGCACAATCCACCAAGTTCGGCGATTTATATGGATCCCCGTTTGTTCAGGACCATCTTGGGGTGCCAGCGCCATCTTTACTCTAAATCCATCTTTAGGTGCCAGTGCCATCGAACCTCTGAAACCACCAAAAATGAGACCGTGAAAGTGACCGAAGAGTTGGCTGCTTTCAACCATGCCAGCTTGTCTCATCACCCTAGGCCTCCAGTCGTACCTTCGTTTCGAAGGTGGGACTGGGGTGGGTGCCAATGTCCCAGTCATCCCTTCTGAGGAGGTAACCTCCTGGAGGTGTAGGGTCATTCAGAAAAACAAATGTCAACAACAGGGTTCGACCCCTTCTAAGGAGGGTCCAAGGATTTTTAGGGAACAACTTTAGTATTGGATTTGTACCAAAACCATTTGGGTGAAGGCCAACCACCCAAGACCATGGCGACTGCAGATCCTCAGACCAGCAGACCCATTTATTGATATTACGTTTGGTGTATATATATATATACACCTAACGTCTACATTAGTCAGTCCCCTGACCGCTAGCGCAAGAAACAATCAAGCCAATGGTCAAGAATGAAGAGCACCTCAGTACGTCCACAACCTTCCAAACGGTTCCAACAAGGGGTGTTCAATAGAGAGTCCCGAAGTCGTGCACGAATTCGGATTCCGTGCGCCACAGCTCCCTCCGCTCCATGCGTTGTGTCGTTGCGGAGGGAGCTTTGGAGAGCTTCGAGGAGCATCGGAGGCGGCATGAGGCGCGGTTTGGGTGGGAACTGCGGGTTGGATTCGGGACCATCCATGTGAGGTAGACGGTTGATGAATCAACCCCCCCCGTCTCCAGAATAGTTTTACGTCTCCGGATGAACTAAGGAGGGATTATTATTCGTCAAGAGTTTACCTGATGGAAGAGAGCTACTTACATTCCCTAGGGGCTCCAAATACTATGCCTCCGGAATCATTAGGACAGGGGTGACTGTCAGAAGGGTTTATCTCTACCTTCTGAGGATGTGGGACAGGAGCCCTATAGGGATAGCTACTATAACATTAAAGTTGGGTCGGGTCATACAGTCAAAGCACGGATGGTTTGGTGGTAGGTTGTCACAAAAGGAATCCACAAAAGATATCAAAAAGTCGATCAGATCACTTGTTCAGAGGGCCTATATGGGCGGTATGTAGATCCCAAAGGGAATGTCTAGCATCTTTGTTTATGTAGATCCACTGCAGAGATTGGCATAGATCGCTGGAACCTGATGACTTGTGGAACCTCAGATGTTGTGTTAGCCCATTAACTGCGGACGTTTCGGATTGGAAGTGGCTTCTCTTGGTTTCATTGATAAGCCCTTGCTGCCGGAGAATTGATCAGGTTGGGTATGCTTGCAGCATAACCATCCCTCACCAGAGCTCTAGCCACAAACACATGAACGGACCCTTTTGAAGTACAGTATGAATGCAGAGATGCCACTATTGTTGTTGCCACATGCATTAAGGCAGCGAGCCTGATAAGAAGTCACATGCACAATCATGCACACAATATAGTAATACCAATGTACCAATGTAATACCAATTATGGTAATACATGCTTATACTGGACCATACTCACTATATAAACCATAAATTTATGTCGTGCAAAATCCTCAAGTCAATGCTGGCTTCTTCCCATCCTTGCGCTCACCGAAGGGCTTTCTGCTTACGGTCGTACCCCTTCGTTTCGAGTGCCGGAGGGACGGTCCGGATCCCGAGGTGCCGGAAGTACGGAGGTTCGGAAGGATCCGGTCTCCAACGAATCGCCCAAACCGAGCGTTGGGTCCTTTCGAGACAAATGTCGGAAAGGTGGGTACCACGTCTCAAAGTCAACGGCCTCGGCTGAAAAAAAGCCTATATGAAACATCCTGCTTTCAGGAGAACAACCGTGCGAACATGAGAATCAAATTTGCTGTTCCACCATAGCAAGTGAGATACATAACCTAGTGGTTCTTTGGGGTTCAACATCCATGGATTTCTGATGGTTTCTGGTTGGGTTTGAGGGTTTCCAGGATAAAGTCATCTCCCCAAACCAAACCCAATTCGTCCTTTTTCTTCGCACGGTCCATGCATAGAAAGGGCGGCAAAAAAAAAAGAAAACTTCCGTAGACTCTTCGCACGCGCTGCCAACCTGTCGACGCCACGCGCTGCCAACGCGCCGCTTCGCTTCGCGGCGAGGCAGAGGACTTTGACTGGACCGAGATCCGATCGTTTGCCACGAGGCGTTGCGACGCGCACGCAGCGTTTCGCGTGATGCGGGGAGACGGCGTGATGAGCGTGATGCGGGGGAAAACTGGACGCAGCGCAGCGAGCGACCACGGTGAGAGGAAATGGGTGTGCGACCACGGTGAACAAAAGAGATGAAAGGAGGTGAAGGCGACAGGTGTTCGGGAAAAACCTGAGTGAGTTTGTTTTTGAGGTGAAGCTTGAGTCTGAGGAAATCTTAGATGGAGATGATGGAGCATTACTTGCACCGGTGTTGTCAGGGTGGGGATCTCTGTTTCTCGGTGCAGAGCTTCCAGGAAGATGTGTGTTGTAGTCCTTTCCCCAGAAACAGTGGCCAGCTTCTTCAAAGTGACCTTTTGAAGGTTCCTAAGTGACCATTAGGAGGTTTAAGTGACCTCAAACATCCTCAAACCATAGGGGATAGCCTTCTTGAACCTCTAGATGGCCTCTTGGGGGATTGCGTTGTCGGCACATTCCAGACGCTTTGTGGATTCACCGACCGTCTTTCTCCGGATGTAGACTGGCGTATTCGCCGGTTACGACACGCCTCGGCTCGTTTCGTCGATCCACACGACACGCCGGTTGGTCTCGGTTCGTCTCGGTTCGTCGCGACGATCATGTCAACGTGACCGGCCAGGACTGGTGGACCAGGGGGTGACCGGTTGCATGGTGACCGGCCAGTCCGGTGAGAAGGGAGGAAACAGGTTTTGCGGTAGAGTACTCTGGAAAGAGGAGTTTGGAAACAACATGTTAACTTCTTCTCAGAACTTCATTTAGAAGTCTTTCACATGATCATCTCTTTTCCATTCACCTCATGATCATTTCAGAACATCATGTTGACTTCTCTTTGACTTCTCAGGCCTTATGTGGTGATGGAGTACTTGCCGGGGCAGGCGGAAGCGCCACCCGACAGATGACACTCCGCTGGAGCGGAACCGGACCGTGCACCGACGATCTCCGTTGCTGTTGGTTCCCAGGTTCCAGCTACAGTCGATAAGCAACAAAATAGCTAGTATAAGTAAGTATGAAAAGAAAGACCATATAATACAACTGGAACATCCTTTACTGTTCAATCCTTGATGGCCATAGCATGCTATAGACGTCTTTTTTTGAATTGATGTAATTCTGGCAGGACCAACTCCTTTTACTGACTGTAGTGACTCCTAAGGAATGAGGGAATTCATCCTAAATCAATCTATGGGGGGGCTCATTCCCTCCCTATACTAAGCACCGGTTGGTTTTAGCCTTGAAGAGGTACGAGTCATGGCTATGAGTTCGCTATCATGGATCATTCCGCGAGTCTGGTTGATTGACACACCACTTGGAGTATATGTGTTTTTTTTTTAGTTATTGCAAGGATCTCACATATTGATTCATGACAATGGTTTGCCCACATTCCAGCTACAAAAGGGGAACCACTAGTATGACACGTGAATTACCGATGCAGCAGGAAGCCATCAGAAGTGGGGACATTTGCAGCACACGCCCGTTGAATCTTCCTAAAGTCTCAGGGCAGTAGCTGTCCACATAAACGTCACCATCTATCAAGCATACCTGGGTCTTTCAACAATGCAGAATTTCTACCTAACTTGGCTGGTCTTATAAATGGAAGATCCAGGTATGTCTCGAGGCAATTTCACCTGGTGTAGCGGATATCCTGCGCCTCAGGACCCGTTTCCAGCAGTTTGAAAAAATGATCACCGGTAAGCATCCTTGGATCCTCCTTGGAAGGGGTCGAACCCTCTATAACAAGCGTTTGTATCCTCAAAACCCTTGTTTTTGAGGGTGCGGATCCTTAGGGAAGCTTATATTTTAGGGGCCTGCGCCCAACAGTGGGTGCTGCTGCTGCTGCTGCTGCTGCTGCTGGTGGTTTTGCTGGTGCTGGCTGCCTGCTTGCTGCTGTGCTTGCTGCTGCTTGCTGCTTTGCTGCTGCTTTTGCTGGTGCTGGCCGGCTGTGCTTCTGCTGGCTGCTGCTCCTGCTGCTGTCGCTGCTGCTGCTGTAGCTGCCTGCTGCTTCTTGCTTCTGCTTGCTGGCTTGCCGGTGTTGCTGGCCTGCTACTGGTCTGCTGCTGGTTTTGCTGGTGCTTGCTGCTTTGCTGCTTTGCCGCTGCTGCTGCTACTGTTGCTGCCTGCTGCCGATTGCTTTTGCTTGCTGCTTTGCTGCTTCTGGCTTGTTGGTGTTGCTGCTTTTGTTGGTGCTGGCTGTTGTTTGGATTGTGAGATCTGTCCCGAATTGAGCCCGGATGTTGGAAACACTTACACTCTTAACCCCCCCCTGGCAGGGTGTCCATTTGAACTATTTGATGACAGATTCTTTGCCTTTCTTCAGGTCTTGTGGGATATCCTGTCGCAGAGGCTGGATGGGGCCCGAAGATGGCTGGAATTGGGACCAATTACAGGTGTGTATTTTCGGAGACCCGCCATCAATGGGTAGACGGGTAGCTTTGCGGATCAGGTGACGTGTTTCTTTCCCGAACTGGATGAAGCTCCAAACCACGGGGAATGCTTATTTACATGCACGTGTCTTTTTCTGGTTTCCGAACGGAGCAGCACATCCAAACAAACTATAGGGTAGACTGGTCTGCCAGGGAGTTCGATACCTGGTGGTTGGGTTCGGAATCATGTTTTTCATGGATATGTCACCGATTGTAGTTCGGAGGACTGGATGAGTTGCTGTCAACATGGGTTGTTCCCATCCAAATTTGTTGTGACCAACATGGTCGCAGTTTTGATAGTGCTTTTTTGTCCCATGTTCATTCTAGATTCTACCCTGATCTGCATGTTTTTCTGTAAGGGCATTGTACCGTAGTGGGCAGATGATGCGTCTTGACATTTACACTCCCTAGAGCTAATAACATGCAAGTGGAAAATGGTCCCATGTTAGTTGCGCAAATTTTGTTGTAGACCCAGCCAATTCATGATGGTCCATATGGTCCATATGAGTACATAGACCACCCAGCGATCAGAGTCCCACCTGGAACCACCCCAAACTCATCCGAACTAGTTGGTGGTTCTGAAGTGGTTCCTGTATCTCAAACACTCCACGTATGGCCCGTATGGTAATAGATTGAGGTGGTTAACTTGGGGTCAATTTGTACCCTACCTTCTCAGAAGGTACTTGGACCCTCCTGGCACCTACATAACAGTGTCGCCAATCACCGTACCTGAGAAGGTACGACTGGATCCGAATAGGTTGTAGGTGAGTATTTCATACACAGACCCTCCATGCGTTCGGAACGTCGCCTACATTAATTTCAGTTCGGTCACAGGTGAGTCCTGTCCCAGCCCGTAAGTCCCACGGGCCGGGCTTGTTTGGGCCGTGTGAGCTGGATACATGAAGTCTTTGGGTACATGGCAGGTACCAACCATGGCAGTCAGGTGGTGCTCAGGTGGGTTTGCTTCGTCCCATTGCGTCGGGGCTGTGGATGTGATATGACGGGGCACCCCGCCTTCTTTCCTCCGACCCCAGGGATCCGTTTTCGTACCTTCTCCGGTCTCAGGTGATGAGTTGTCTCCACGGTGACTGGCCGGTGCCAGCCACTTTTCGGGACCAGTCGTACCAGTCGGGTTCCGTTTTCGTTTCTTTGGTTCGGTGCGAAAATGGGTGAAGGCCGAGTTCCGAGATAGAATCCTTGTTGAAAACGAGATGCCCTAGGGAAGTTCCCAAAAAGGTGGACGGTACCTGCTGTGCCGCCGAGGCGCGGTCTATCCGATCGCACCGGAAGCGACCGCTTCGGCGCCGACCTGCGCTGCTCGACCGGAGGCTAAAGACTTCACCCATCACCTCAGAGGCGAACCGAGCAGATCGACGGCGTGTGAAAACATGCGCCAGAGTACGCATGGCGCACGATGCAACTGACCTAGAAGATCAATTGGGTACACTAGAAGATGGGACGTGGCCTTATGAAAACAGGATCTCCCTATATGCCATGTATATAATTACCCATGTTTCAGAGTACGCATGGAGGCATGGAGGGTCCAGGTAGTTCGAGGTCATTCATGTCATGGAGCAAATTTTGGAGGGTCACAAACTGAGATGGAAGGCCAAGCCAGATTCAACCGTGTGAGAACTGGCTCTTCCAGGACCTTCAAAGTGACCTCTTTGGAGTCTCTAAGTAATTTCAAACTGGGATCTCGAGTTAGGTCACAAGGTACTGAAGGTCCTGCTTAAGCCTCCCTTCGTGGACACTGGCAAGCCAAGATCGGTTGGGGCTACACGTGGATTGGCTGGGGATCCACAGAATTTGATGTGCTGGGCACTATTCATGCAGTTGATGGCGATTTCTCGTTTCAAATGGCTTCTGCAGGAGCGGCAAGCCATTCTGATCCAAGTGGCCAAGGTGGGCGACCAGCGTTTGAACCACACGCCCACGCGGTTCTACCGGCGCGCGCACGCAGAGCCGGATATGGCTCTGGGTGCGAAACTGCTTGTGCCGAAGCGACAGGGGGGGGGCTGTGGACAAGGCATGGCCTTGTGGTTGGTGAATTTGTTGCTTCCCATTCGAAGTGCAGGTTCTTGATCGATGCTGGTTGCCGGTAAGATTTGGCTTTTGGGATTTGATCAGATCTACAATTGCCTTCGTCTCTCACGAGGTCAAGAGTGAGACGAACAAGCTTGCCTTCTGGAAGCGTGTTTTGTATGTTCAGTATGGGGATACTTCGTTCAGAGCAGTGGATCATTGCATAGTATATAGCCCCTTTGATGGTCGATGTATGTTGATTTCTCTACTTCTCCGGACATGGGGTGTATTCCAAGTTAAGATTGATTTCTTCCTACCAGTGAAGTCAGAAGACAGGAGTTTGTTGAAACTTGTTTTTCACCGTAATCAAGGACACGTGAGAACCAAGGATTCCCTTGAAAGGAGGTACTTTCCTCGATTCCATAGGTTTCCAGTTCTTTGCATGTGGCTCCCAATTCACGACTCAGGAACCTCCTAAGGCGGTTTGGTTCTGATTGATGTTTCGAGTCATGATTTTGAGAGCGTGCAGTGGTACTGAAAAACACTCCAACAAAACAAAGACATCAACATCCGTTTGTGTCCCGTGACCTGCAACAATCGATACCGATACCTGGATGTCGGCCCGCCACCTGTCGGCCCCATCATCGGGCCCCGGGCCCTGGGGGTCTGGGCCCCAACACCCCCACATGTCACACAAGGCCACATGCACTAGGCATTGCACAGGCTACTACCCAGACGCGACCCTGGAGCCGAATCCTCTGGAGGGGTCGGACCCAAATCCTATGGAGGGGTTTGGGGTCTCAAATCGCTAGGTTTTGAGGGAGTCGGGCTGGTTTCACGGAGCGTTTGGGTAGGAGCAAAGTGTTGTGGTGCCCACAAGTCCCTGAAGTCCCTGAAGTCCGACATGGACTCCCTGCAGTTGTTTGTGTGTGTGAACAACCGGTCTGGTCACGCGGTTCAGGGTTGGGCTATAGTCATCTTCCAAGTCCGTTCAGAACTTGGAACCCATTCGGACTGTTTTGGGATAGATTCGGATAGATGCCGAATAGCGGCTTCCTGGCCCACCATGATTGGTCCAACTACAACACCAGGTCCACCATGGTTGAAATGGTCCAACGGACTTGCAGGGGAATCTATCGAATCTGAAACCACATGAAACCACAAGTCCCTATAAGGGCCAGAGAAGAGAGTGGAGGGATTCTGTGACCAAAAACAGGTCAAACTTACTCTTGAGACACCTGTGACCCATCCGGATGGTCCGGTGCTTCCTCTCCTGTCGCGGTGCTACTTCGGACCCCTGCCTCGGACTCCAACCTACTAGCGATGGCCAATGGGACTGCCATAGGACCGCCGATCACGCCAGGGGTGGTGCCAGGGGGGCCTCAGTGGGGCGGCATATAAATCCAGTCCCATTCGTGGTGTATGGGTACAAAACAAGCTGTCTTCGGAGGCTTGCCTCTATCTTCAAGAGCACCAGCTGATCCATCGTGATTTGCGGCCGTGCAACCTCCAGCCGCTTGGGCGGGCTGAGGGCGGGGGCTGAGGACGGACGGACGCACCGGTCACCGGGCTGTGGCGATCCGCGATGAGCACCAGGTGAGCCTTTGAATGTAGAAAAGGAACAAAAACAAAGGTCAGAAGCATTCTAAAACACACACACAGAACAGGACAAAAACAGGTATATAGTTATTAGTGTGTTAAATTAGTCTAAAGAGCAATAGGCAATAACAGATGTCTTTAAAAAGGAGACACGCCTCCAGAGCTCCGGCTTGGGCTCATTTGGGTCGGATCTTGGGACATCTTTGCATTAAGAACATCGCCTTGAGATTATAGACAAAACGGCTTTTACTCTTTCGCAGTTCCACAACTGACTCCACCGATCTCAGTCGTGAATCTGGTGACGTGCTTGAGGCTTTGCCGACGGGGTCGCCAATGCCAGGCGCCCCGTGAACCTGATCTGTTTAATTGAAAGTGCCTAGACCCAGGGATCCAAGTACCTTCTCAGAAGGTGATTGGAGACGCTGTTATGTAGGTTTGGAGGGTCCAAATTCCTTCTGAGGAGGTACTTGGATCCCTAGGGAGAGGGAAGCAGTTCACCTTGACATGCCAGAGACTTCCTCGGGGGCTACAACTGACTGTAGTGTGGGGGAAACCCTGCGTGAGACACATGAAGGTCTGGTATGTGTGCACGTAACGCAGGGAACCAAGAATGAGTAAAGATGATCAAAAATCATAGACCCCTTCAAATGGTCGCAAGTGTTTGTGTGTGTGTGTTTGTGTCTGTGTTTGTGTCTGCGTGTTGCGTGTATTTCAACTATGTTCCACCAGAGTCTGCAACAAAGAACTTGCCCAGCCATTTTAGAAATGGTCCACAGTGGTCCACTGCTGAAGATCATCCTTGCAACACTTGGGTGACGCTGCCCATATTGACCATTAAAGAAGAAGGAACCCTCAAAACACTTGCATCACCTACACACCTTCGGAGATGCTTTTGGGCGGCGATCGCCCAAGGTGGGCTGTGCTGGGTGGCTCGCGTCCCTCCCGTGCGCGACTGTCAAAGTCACCGACCTACTGAAAAGGCACTCCCTTTCAATTCCGCAGCCTTCGAGGAAGTTGCCGCCCACGGCGGTCTGCGCCGAACGCGAAGCTTGGCGTTTGCCAGGTTCTTCAAGCTGAAAAAACTATCCCAATTGGCAGTTGATGGTTTATTGAAACTACCTGGTGCTAGGTTATTCACCTAAGCTGACGTTGGTTAACCTAAACTATCCCAATTGGCCCAGATTATAACTACCGAATGATCCTCTTGATCGCCCCGGTACTCGGTCGGTCTCGCCCGGCCCAGGCAACGGTCGCCCAGACCGGTGAACGGAACGATCGCCTCTCGTCAGGTGAAGCTCATGGATTTGGGCGTGATGATCGCTGTCGGGGCTTCCCGGGTTCAGCGTCGAGAGGAGCCGTGCTTCGGTGAGCTAAAGAGGTGGTGAATGGAAGGGTCCCGTTTGGGCTCCAGTGGTTACCTCCTCAGATGGGATGACAGGACCTACTGGACCTGAGAATGGCACCCCCCCCACCAGTCCCACCTTCTTAGAAAGTACTTGGAGCCCTAAGGGGTGTGTTTCTACCCGCACCGACGACCAGGTCACCAATTGAAACCAACAGGGGCCTCCCACACTCTATGTCGGAGACCTGGCAGGGAAGGTGCTGGTATTAAACTTATATGGGGATTTAAGTTGATTCCTCAGTTCCTTAAGCACATCCAAGAAGAAGTTTCAGAAGTTCCAAAGCTGCCAAATTTCGTGAGTCAGTGGTTTTCCCGTCATCACGCGGACTGTAGGCATTGAGGGAAGTCATCACGCGGCACGTCCTCAAAAACTGCGTTGCACTCCAACGAGCACATCACACCTAGACACGACCTGTCTGGGACTGCCATAGGACTGCCGATCAAGCCAGACCCCCCTGGCACCACCACCCCTGGCCGTTTCTCGGCATATATGAGTGTCTGGGACATGGAAGTGAACATGACCCCTGTTCGTCAAGGAAAAACCATCTGACCAGGTCCTTCTTTTAAATCAACCTTCCCACAGTCCACCGTGGTTCGGAGGGATTCAAAGGGTACCACATGTAGGCGTTTTGGCTGACGGAACGGTCGCGTCATCGACTCGTTTTGTGAGGCTTTGCTAAGACAAAGTCAATGATCACTGCTACTGGCAGAAGCACGTGTGCTCCTTGTTGTACATTCTAAAGCGTTCCAAAGAGATTCTCATTGAGTTCCACTTCCATGTGCCCGACAAAACAAATACCACCACCCTGGCACACGTGCAGTTTTCAGACCCTATAGGCCCTAGGTCCTAGGCCTATAACCACCACCACCCTCCGTTCCGCCCCCCTAGGCCGAGCCCGCGTTGCGGGCCTCCTGCAGCTTGGCCGTGCGGGTCTTCGGCGCCCAGCGAAGCCCCAAGGACGAAGCGACGCCGGTGTATATAGGGCCCTTCCCAAGCCCCCCCATTTCGGAGATCTGTAATTGCTTCTTTCTTTCAATTTTCAATATAGAAAGCAATTTTTCCAATTTTCAATATTGCGATTTCTTTGGTTTTGGGATGGTTTTGGGCTTCTTTCTTTTCACCTGGCTTGAAAGGGACAGCAAAAACCAGGACGGTCACCACCTGCGACGTTTAAGTTTGCAAACACATCCATTTCGGAGACCTGTAGAGTCAGTTGCTGGTGTACGACTCCCACAAATTGCAGGTTCCAAAGGAACCTGCGGTGGCAGTTTCGGGAACTTGCTACAGACCCCTTGCTTGAAACAGGGAAACACGAGCACTTGTTTCTGAAAGAGCTGGCTGTTGTGCTAATCTGTATGAGATTTTCCAAAAGAAAACACAGCACACCCTGAAACTGGTTGGGTTGAGACTTAAGAGTTCTTTAAACATCATGGGTGGGTGATGTTGACTTTTTGTTCGTCTTTCTCCCCTTCTCCAGCATCGCCGCATTCCTGCTGGCAAGGAGTGGGGACGCCACAGCACTCTTCTGAAATTTTTGTGGGACACTCTTGTGGGACACTCTTGTGGGACACTGGCGTACGACACTCTGGTCGCAGCCACGGACTAGATTTTCCCAAACTTAACGTTTCATTCGAGACATCTGCCAAAATCCACCATGTCAAGTCTTCAAAACAGCGTTTCGTAAGAGACTTCCTCCAAAAGACAAGCCTCAAGTCTCCAAAAGTGCGAATTTCGTTGCCGAAGCGTATAACTGTTTAGTATTTATATAATTGTCGTCAAGCATTCAAGGTGGAAGGTGCCAAAGTGTGTACCTGTCGGCGGAAATGGCGCCGGAAACTGGACGTTGCCGAAGTGTGTAACTGGCCGTGGCGGAAAACGAAGGTCGTCGAACATGAAGGTAGAAGTTGCCAAAAGCGTGAGACTGTCGCGGAAAGCGGAGGCGAACCTGTAGAGGAACATAACTAGAGGAACTTCATCAAATGAAGGCATCTCACTATTGGCTGCTCCATAAGTCGCCGCTGGCACGACCAATGTCTCTGCATCTGTGATCCACAAGGGCAAGATGCAGGAATGTGAGTTGCCAGCATTGCTTGACATGAGGGATAGCTTGGCGCTGCCCTCGACATCGCAACCCACGCCCAACTTGCAAGTACGTGGGCGGGGGTCCCTATGGATCATCATGCACTGCAACAGCGGCCACCACCGTGCCCCGACAATGGCGGCGATCCTTCACATGATGACCTCAGGTGCCGATCCGGAGACCGCCGTCTCGATGATCCAGCGCGAGCGGCCGGTCGCGGAGCTCTGGCGGCGGGATCTGCACGCGTTTCTTGGATGAACTTGTGTTAAGATCCGTGAACGTAGAAAAGCTTTGAGACGAGATGGCCCATTAGAAGCAGTGGTGGCGCTACACCTGAGGCAGCACTTCGTGGCTCCTGCCTTACGACTGTTCCCTTCGAACCTTTGCCCCCTCAGCGCCCCGCAGGCGCAAATCGTCTCACTCGACTTGCCTTGGTCTGTGCCCACCCCTAACGTTTGAGTTTCCTTCACCAACTCTTTTCACGCAAATGTCATTGAGTCCTGTACACGGGGTGTGACTGGGTCCGGCAAGCAGGGTTCTCTGGCTGAGGTGCCATCAAAAGGACCTTTATCCACTTCGATGAAGAACCTCTGCACCATAAGCGAACACAAAGTCTGCCACCGAGTCTGGGCCTCGGCAGCTGTGGCTCGTCCTGCTTTGGATCCTGCTGGCTTGCACCAGTGCCGATTCCCATGGCGGCGGCGGCGTCCTCCAGGATGAGGCGCCGCTATGAGCGCGATATTCTTGGACTTCAACTTTGCGAAGTTGGGAATTTGCTGACTTACGGCGGGGGGTGCCCAGTACGACGACAGGCCTGGCGCGGCTGCAGCAGCTCCTGTTGGCCCGAAGGCCATGCCAGTTCATCAGACCCCGCACCGATGGCACCTCCAAGTTTGAGCCCAACGAGCTTCCCAGGAGCCGGGCTACGAAGAAAGGGTGTGCCCGGCCAAAGTGATCGGTCCACTCAGAGAGATGAAAAGTGAAAAAATAGCCTTGGACTGCTGCCGGTCAAGGACGTATGCTTCCAGCGTGATGGAAAGTGAAGAAGAAGACAGTGACACAGAAAGAGATGCGTCGAGAACCTTGAATCTTAAGCCTTTGACAATGTCTTTTTCCCCACATTGACGTGTGGGGTTTATGTTTTTTAGTGTTGGATCCGCTCCTTCCTCCTCCTCCTCCCGCCTTCCGCTTGCCACCCATAATTGTCACCAACCAATTGCCACGCACCAAATGCAACCAATTGCCACCAACAAAGTGCCACCTGTCGCCGCCTCTGTGCCGGTGTGATTTGCGTGGCAGGTGCATTACTTGCTGCTCTCCAAGTGTTCGGATGTACGCCCTGGGGTCGCTGGGTCGCCGCAGCTGTGCCGGTGTGATTTGCGTGGTAGGCGGGGTACTTGGTGCTGAACAGAATGCGCCCTGGCGATGTACGCCCTGGCACCCCCCACCAAGCACCAAGCACCAACCAACCAACCACCAACCACCAACCAACCACCACCAACCACCAACCACGAAAACCAACCAACCACCACCAACCACCAACCACCAAAACCAACCAAC
>CAXAMN010022918.1:0-13248 GCA_963970005.1 Durusdinium trenchii | reverse complement strand
AAAACCAACCAACCACCACCAACCACCAACCACCAAAACCAACCAACCACCACCAACCAACAACCAACAACCAACCACCACCAACCATCCACCACCAACCAACCACCACCCACCAACCAGCAACCAACCACCACCAACCCACCAACCAACCACCACGAACCACCACGAACCACCAACCACCACCAAGTGTCTGCTCCTGTGTCCGGTGAAGTTGTTAACATGCGGGGTTATCCGGTCCTATAATTGTGCTTTAAGGTGCTTAAATTTGTGCATGGTTCGTTTGCGTGAGCCCGTGGCATGGGGAGAAGAAGCATGCTGGTGTAAATTCGGCGTGTTGCTGGGGAGATTGGCAGCGCCCACGATGCTCAAAGTTACAGTGTTGTATCTAGTCTGTTGCACACTGTGTAATTGCGTTTGTGATGTCGCTGTGCCATGCGGCTTTGCGCGGCCACAGTGGGAAGTGCGTTAAATCACCCGTCACGTCTCCAAGACACGCATGTCTTACGAGACTCAAGTCAAGCGGCGTCAAAGTCTCCAAAACGAGCATTACGTCCGAGACTTCAAGTGAAGTGGGAAGTGTCACCAGAACGTCCCTGCCAAGCAGTTTCACAATCCCAGCCCCTCAAAACTACAACCGCTGGGACAGTGACACTCACCAGCACCAGATCACAACCTTACGATTCCCTGCGCCTGCGACGCAATTTAATCATTGATACCTCCAACACCGAAAAGGATATGACATGTTTGTCTTCAGCATAATTTGCACCACCACACGCGACATGTTCTGAGCACACTCCCATCCACCAAGATCGCCAATTTGCTGAGACTTGTCACCAAAGCATAGCTTCGAAGGAACAGCCTGAAACGCAAATCCCAATGCCACAGCCACATCCACCACTGACCTCAAAAACACCACCCTTTAAACGCCAATCCCAATCTCACAGCGAAGAAAGCTGAGGATCGAACAACATGCTACACCTGCGCAGTAGAATCATCCTTCACACTTCACCCTGTTACGTTTCCACACGTTTCCTCGCTACTTCACACGAATCTGACATGTTCCATCCAAAACCTTCTCCAAAACCTTCGCCCAATGTCAGCGCCGCGAACGGTTGCGGTCACCTGCGGACAGTTGCGAATTGTACGACCACCGGTCGCGAACCAAAGTCTATACCCCCAGAATTAAACAAGAACCCTTCGCTACGCACAGCCACACATTAATTTGTGGGAGACGCAAATGTCCGTTTCTGGACCCCGAATCATGATTTCATCGCTTCGCAGGAGGGCTATGACTGGCTCCCGCCAGAGGTGGCGTCCCTCCCTGGGTGGGTGGAATGGAGGACGATCTAACGAAAATTTCTTCACAGCCCTATACATCGCCTATCCCAGGCTACCCCATATTATATACAACAAAGAAAGGGTCCCAGTTGAGTAGTAGGGGTTTGTAAGACTATTTCTTGCACGAGGTCCCAGTTCAAGTTTCCACCTCTCTTGGCCGTGACCCGTCCAGGATTGGAAGATTGACATAGATGACTTCGTTGGGGGTCCGTATATCTTCGAAAGAACACGCATCGATACAGGAAGTGTTGGCGTCCAGCACACTGGCTGGGTAGTTCAAACTCCTGGTTTTGCTTAAGGTGATCGTTTATTTTACCTACATGGTAAATTTCCTAACCTGGTGAATACGTCTGTTGTTCCAGGTAGGGAGCTGCAAATCCAAACATTAGGGAGGACCTCCCAGTTGGGCCTCCCCTTGTTTTGTTCGGGTTCCATCGACCCATCGACTATTCCCGGCGATCCTTGGGGGGGGTCTTCCGGATTGAAAAATACACAACACCCAGATCACTCCATGTATGGCATCTATGCCTATACCAGGACCCGACTCTACAGGTCACCAATGGTTCGACCGGAGACAGGGTCCAACGGGCCCCTCAACTAGCACGCTGTCGGAGGGTGCTGGTATAATCCTATATACATTGACCCCCTGGCACCACCCCTGGCCGTTTCTCGGCAGTACTATGGCAGTCCCAGCTAGGTCGTGTCTGGGACAGGGATCGGTTTCAAGAAACTTCGGTCAGAATCCGATCCGAAGCACTGTTCGTCAGGCCCCATGGGACCGGGAGTTGATGGGATTCGGCTCCATTTCGCTTGGGAACTGATGGCATACCAAGCAACTCGTTTCCTGAGGTGCCCATGCTGGCCAGTGCCCATACTGGTGAATACCTGCTTGGAGAAGATTGTTTTTGGGGTTCCTGAGGCAATCCAAGTGATGCTCCTTTTTGTTGGGTGAATCGAACCAAAAGGGCTTTGATGACCAAGTCGCGTCACCCATCGTATCATTGTTCTCACACCTCTAAAGATCAAATGCAAAGATCCGGAACAATGGATATCCGAGATGGTTTCTTCACCAATTCAGTCTGGCAGCCCTGAACTTGTCCATGTTCGCCTAAAGGACTCAAGGGCAGATCACTGCACTGTGATTTCACAATCGTGCTTTCTACACCACGATGAGATGCTCCCTCCTAATGTCGGTCGGGGTCAGGGCTTTGGGTTCGTTTTGAGGGACCAAGTCCTGCCCAGGATCAGCGAGTTGCAGTTGGAACTCTTGGACATACCCAGGAAGTACGTGGATCACCTGCCCAACCATTTGATATTGGAGTGACTATAGGGAGGTGCTCCATGTTGATGACTTGTTCATGGTCGGAGACAAGGTCTTTGCAGACAAGGTGCTAGCTAACATTCGCAAGGACTTTAAGGTAGTCCCCACGTTTCACAGAAGAGGCAGAAAGTTCGGTGAAGCTCTACCAGGACCCTCCAAGGTTCGGCTGTTTAGAGACCCTAACAGAAGCACCTGGCCAGGAGGGTGCTGGTATGTTCCAGGGATTTCCTGCTGAGTCAGTGGAGACTGCAGTGGAGACTGCAGACGAGACGAAGCCATAACAACATTCACTGGCTGCACCGTGGCTTCCGCCAGCTGCACCACTCCCCCAATCCAGCTGTGACCACTCCTCAACTAGTGACCTCTAGCACCGAGTCGAGTTCACCATCACAACCGCGTTCCTACAAGAGTGAATCCATATGAATCCTATGCATGAAAGGACCAGCACGTTTGCCATGCAGTCATCATCCGAAACCGTTGACTTAGAGATTCTATTCACTTGGCACGTGCAGCACGCTCGCACGAAGAAAGTTCAGCACGTACCACCACGTGGGTACCGACCCCAATGTGAAGCCCCCCGGCCACAGTCCACAGACTGAGTTTAACATCTTTAGGACAGGACCCTCCTGTCGGGGTGTCTATTTATAGCCCCAAACAGCCGTGATTGGGGGTGTCCATGTCTACCCCTTTTTCAGGCCCTGGTAGGAGCCCCAACAATTTAGCATCCTGATCCGCTCCTCAACAAGATCTCCGATGTTACAACTTTTCGGTCCGGGCTCACCTTTCGTCCGGTTTCTTCCGCGATGGCTGCCGTAGCGGCCTGCGAAGCAGCGCTACCGCTGTTGCAAGCAGCTTTGAGCAGTGCAGGCAGGAGAAATGCTGGCGGCATGAAATGAGAACAGTTGTATACACTCCCTGGAAATCATGGAAGCACAAAACCACCTGTTTGGTATTACCCAGACGCTCCATGTATGCCATATAATATGTCTACATAGGGGTGGTGCCAGGGGGGTCAATTGATCGGCATATATGGCAGTCCCATGGAGTGTATGGGTTATGGAAAACTCCGACTTCGGGGCCATCCACGTAACCTTGATTGCTTCTCTATGGGAGAAACATGAGAGAAAGCATGTTTCCACTGCAACCCGACAAAACACCATCGGTTTCATCGGTTTCATCGTGCTGCGCGTTTAGTATCTATAGCAGTTTGAACAGGAGCCCCGGTTTATAGCGGTCTTGCTCCTAGTTGGGTGTCTAGGAGCGTCAGGTGGTCATGACCGAACCTCACGGTACGGTGGCGACCCCCGGGCGGCCGGTACACGTGGCACGAGCCGTGCTGCCGTGGTTCAGGCAGTTTGATTCCCCAAGACTTCTCTGGACGTGCCTTGGATTTGGACCAAGGGAGTATGCCAGACTGGGTGCTTGCTTTGAAGCATGCCAAGTGTAGCAGCGTAACATGCCAGATGGACCTCCAGGCGGACGCTTCCAGGGGGTAGAAGACCTTGGCTTCAACATAGAGAGGGAGACACATCCCCAGCTGTTGGTTGTGTTCCCCCCCTGATTCCTTTGGACTGTTTCTTGGGTTTTGGGGCGCACTCGACATGAACATCCCATTCTAGGCTTTCTCCTAGGTTTTGATGATCAATCGTAGATGCCATCCAGCTCCATTGCTCCATGTATCTCCATATTGTTTAGTATTTTTTAGATTGTAGGTGTAGTGGGGCTCAGACCTGTCAGGAGACGTAGATTCCGGATCCTATATCCTATATTTGGAAGCCCATGACAAACCAAGAAAAGGTCGCAAAAGGAGAGTCCAGGCAGAGTATTCAACTTTGTAAACGGTCCAAAGGAGCTGGAGAACCTGTTCCTGCGCCATGTGGTGCTACCAGAAGCATTGGAATTCTGTCGTTCAGATCAGGCTTAAACCGAGGGTTTACGGTGACGTCCGATACCTTTTTGTTTCTAATCTGGCCTCCAACCTAATTAGTACCGATGGCCTCCCCCCAACCTAGTACCGATGGCCTCCACCCTAGTAGCTTCTTGTTACTACTAGCGATGGCCTCCAACCTACGAGCGATGGCCTCCCGTTGATCATTCTGTGGAGTAGTTTTCACCGTAGTCTTCCACTGTTAGACTGCTCCGGTCCCCTGGTGTGGCAGTCTGGTGATCCCTACCAGCACACTCCCTACCAGGATGTCCTTTAAAGCTCCCTACCAGAAACATGGGTTTTCCCTAGCAACAAAAGATATTTTTGTTTTTTTTGAAAACATGTATGTTTCATGGGTTTGAGGGCCGGTGGAAAGTGAATGGGTAAGGGGCACAAGACCAAACTTTGTGCTCAAATCCTTTTTTTTTCCGGCGATGTTGTGCGAACTCTGTGCCTGGTTCTGAATCATCAGAATCATAAGGCATTACCGACTGTTACTGGTAAGGAGACACAATATGCAAATATATATTAACATGTATTTGCAATTTGTTCAGAAAATAAATTGCAAGATGTGCCAAGATGCTTTTATGTCAGGTGCTTTCTTGAATGTGGGAGACGCAGCTGGACTCCTCTTTAGTGTGCAGGCTTGCTGATCGCTGTCAGCGGTTGTTTCGGGGCTTGCCGGAATCCCAAGAAAGACATGGTATGATGGTCATATTATCATATGATATCAGCATTTCCAAAGGGGGGTATGTTCGAAGATTCTTCAGTGAGTGTCTCTTTGGGCTTCCGGAGCAACTTCCTCCGGAACTGCTTTGGGACTCCAAATGCTGGTAGGTTGGCATCTCGAAGTCGCACATGCGAAGTACTTCACCAGTCCTTCCTGGGTCTAGTACTTATGGCTAACCTAGAAGTGGGTGTCGCGCAAAAATGAACAGATGTGGAAAAAGGGTTAGCCTTAACCTTTATGTTTAAGCGAAACTTAGGGAGTCAGTCTAGAGAAAGCTTCCACTGGTCACTCCCTGTTCATCTCTGGTAGCGGCATGGCGTTCTTCTCTCAGCTTTGACGCGTCTCGCTGGACCTAAACCCCCCAAAATCACCTGCTGCATTCCCCAAAACAACCACAAGGAAGTGCAAGACAAACCCTGTGTGAAAGGGAAAAGGAGTCTTCCGGTCTTCTGAGAGGTCAGACTTCCCACTTCCGTTCGTAGGAAACATTGTGATACCAATCTGCTGTGGATCGCAGTGGCACAAGAATACCAATCTGCTGGGTACTCGCCCATCGGTTCTTGGAAGGTGCATGGACACGCAGGTTGCCTTGTCCACAAGAGACGTGAGCAGAATTGCACTTGGAAGCCCGAACCCCCTCGGTCCTTGCCTCTTGATGGATGTGTTATGCAAAAGGCATAGGCATTGGTGTTTGATTCAGGTACTTTTGGGGGGATGAGTGACTTGACCACTCACTTCAGCCGCATCGTTCGCTGCAGGGTGGCCATGCCGATGTGGAGCTTTGGTCGCCGCCCGCGCGGCCGCCCACAGCGGACACGTCGTGGCTTGGTGGAGATGACGTGGCAGGGCGGGTCTTGGGTCAAGCTGAGTCCCTAGCCCTAACCATCTAGAGGACTGGAATATGAAAACCAATCAATTGACCCAATCAAGTCATCTTAAAATCACCCCAATGTCGGCAAACGTGCCAGTCCTATGGATTGTTAGGGACTGGATTCTCAGGTTCGGTATGACTGGGCCCGGCTGGCACCTTCTAGCCACAGTGTCGAACACATCACTGAACCTCAGAGGATCTCAGAGGGTATGTGGATCCTAGGGACTCACCCCAAAGGAAGAGGAGAATGCCCCGGTTTCTACCAGCACGTCTTATCCGAAAAAGGTCCCCGAGATCAGGTGGACTGAAACGGAGGGGCAGATGGTGACTTGCTTTATGGTGCAGGTCAGACGGTGATTTCAGGATTTTTCCGTTGGAGGGAGGGCCAGGGAGGGGAGTCATCCATCTTCACACACCTCTATAGGGATCTACACTCCAGCTCACTTAACATTGAAATGCCATGGCATGGCCCATTGCATGACGATTCTCCTCTACAAACAGGTGGTGAACTCCGTCTCAGCTTCGGTCGGACTGGACCCGAATGGTGTTGAAGGCACCAGTTCTGGGCCCAGTCCGTGATGCGTTGAAGTGGCGGAGGATTTTCAAGGTACTGAATGGGTTGTTTCAAGGTTGGTTCGGGAAAACCTGTAAGTTTGGTTGCTGGAACATAGTGCAGGAACACGAGTTCATGACAAGGACGATGACAACAAAGATGATAAAGAACACTAGCTTGCAACAACAGTAGAAAGGGGCCGCAACAACACCCAGCACCACCCACCACGACTACTAGCCCCACCACTACTAGTGCCACCACCACCACCACCACCAACAACAACAACAACCAGGACTCTCCACTGGGGCCACCAAACTCGGCAACACCATTCCTTTTCTTCGGATGGTCCAAGAAAAGGCAAGCTTGGAAAAAAAACACAAGTTCAACCAACCACACACGACTTGCGCTCCAATCCCAACGCACCTCACAGTCCTTCCCCATTGGGGATCATTGGGAGGTACTGGAGGGGACAAGTTCAACCAACAAAAACACTCCGAAGATAGGACCACCAGTTTGGAAAACCATGTCCTCCTATCATTTTCCGCAAAAGCACTCCTATAGAAAAAACACTCCTATAGAAGTGGACTTCACCACCTGTTTGGTCTTCGGAAAAAAGATCCTCCGAGTCTTGGGGGCCATGGCCATCCAGAGTGAGGCGAAGCAAAAGGCTGCCGAACACAACTCATCACGCTTCGCACAAACCCGAAGAAACGCGGTCTCCTATATTGCTCGTGAACGGTCGCCGAAGCCCAACAATCCATGGGACTGGCATGGTTTGCGATTTGAAGATGTCTTGATTATGAATTGATTGGTTGTCATATTCGATCGCGTCCCACGGATTCTTAGGGAAAGTCAAGTTCTCCGTCTTCAGGATTCGTTTTGATTCTGTGGACTCCCTGCGGAGAGCTTTGCAGGACGCGGTCTTGGGACGCGGGAAACCTGGGTCTTCCTGAGATCGATGGGTCTTCTTTTTGGAGTGGGAAAATGCGTATTTGTATATGTCCTTCCTGACAGCAGGAAGTCCATTCTTGTTGTTTTCTTTTCCAGGGGGTGGAGCACCTGGCAATATAGCATAATTAACTATATAGTAGAATATATATAATATATATATAACACATATGGTAGTTTATGACATATGTTGAAGGTAGTGCCGCCAGCATGAAGTTGATTAGGACAAACAAGATGGAGCCCACGAACCCGAATGCAAACACGTTCGAAAAGCTACACATGTCCAAATGACACTCTTGTAGGACACTCTTGTGGGACACTCTTCTGGGTCACTCTTATAGGGAACTCTTGTGGGACACTCTTGTGGGACACTCTTCTGGGACGCACTCTAGTAGGAAACTCTTGTGGGACACTCTTATGGGACACTCTTGTCGGACACTCTGTGAGACACTCTTGTAGGACACTCTTGCGGGACACTCTTAAGGGACACTCTTGTGAGACACTCTTGTGGGATACACTTGTGAGACACTCTTGTGGGACACTCTTGTAGGACACTCTTGTGGGACACTCTTGTGGGACACTCTTGCGGGACAATCTTGTGGGACACTCTTGTAGGAAACTCTTGTGGGACACTCTTGTGGGACACTCTTGCGGGATACTCTTGTGAGACACTTTTGTGGGACACTCTTGTAGGACACTCTTGTGGGACACTCTTGTAGGGCACTCTGTTGGGACACTCTTGTGGGGCACTCTTATAGGACAGGGACACTCTTACGGGACACTCTTGTAGGAAACTCTTGTGGGGCACTCTTGTGGGACACTCTTACGGGACACTCTTGTAGGACACTCTTGTGGGTCACTCTTTTGGGACACTCTTGTCCGACACTCTTGTGGGACACACTTGTGAGTCACTCTTGTGGGACACTCTTGTGGGACACTCTTGTAGGGCACTCTTGTGGGACACTAACTTGTGGGGCACTCTTGTAGGAAACTCTTGTGGGACACTCTTGTAGGACACTCTTGTGGGACACTCTTGTAGGACACTCTTGTGGGACACTCTTCTAGGACACTCTTGTAGGAAACTCTTGTGGGATACTCTTGTAGGACACTCTTGTGGGACACTCTTGTAGGACACTCTTGTGGGACACTCTTGTAGGGCACTCTGTTGGGACACTCTTGTGGGACACTATTGTAGGAAACCCTTGTAGGACACTCTTGCAGGACACTCTTGTGGCACACTCTTATAGGACACTCTTGTGGGACAATCTTCTGGGACACTCATACGGGACACTCTTGTGGGACACTCTTGTAGGACACTCTTGCGGGACACTCTTGTGGGACACTCTTGTAGGAAACTTCTGTGGGATACTTTTGTAGGACACTCTTGTGGGACACTCTTGTGTGACACTCTTGTAGGAAACTCTTGTGGGACACTCTTGTGGGGCACTCTTGTGGGGCACTCTTATAGGACACTCTTGTGGGACAATTTTGCGGGACACTCTTGTAGGACACTCTTGTGGGTCACTCTTGTAGGAAACTCTTACGGGACACTCTTGTAGCGCACTCTTGTAGGACACTCTTGTGGGACACACTTGTGAGACACTCTTGTGGGACACTCTCGTGGGACACTCGTACGGGACACTCTTGTGGGACACTCTTTTAGGACACTTTTGTGGGACACTCTTGTGGGACACTCTTGGCGGACACTCTTGTGGGACACTCTTGTAGGAAACTCTTGTGGGACACTCTTGTAGGACACTCTTGTGGGACACTCTTGTAGGACACTCTTGTGGGACACTCTTGTAGGACACTCTTGTGGGATACTCTTGTGGGACTCTCTTAAGAGACACTCTTGTGAGACACTCTTGAGCGACACTGTTGCGGGACACTCTTGTGGGGCACTCTTGTGGGACACTCTTACGGGACACTCTTGTAGGACACTCTTGTGGGCCACTCTTATGGGACACTCTTGTCGGACACTCTTGTGGGACACTCTTGTGGGAAACTCTTGTGGGACACTCTGGTAGGAAACTCTTGTGGGACGCTCTTGTGGGACACTCTTATAGGACACTCTTGTGGGACACTCTTGTAGGACACTCTTGCGGGACACTCTTGTGGGAAACTCTTGTGGGATACTCTTGTAGGACACTCTTGTGGGTCACTCTTGTAGGACACTCTTGTGGGACACTCTTGTGACACTCTTGTGGGACACTCTTGTAGGACCCACTACGAGATAGCAGCAACTTGCTGATCCGCTAACACTAATTTCCGCCCAAGCCCGGGTGTTTGAAGTAGGACTGGCATAAAGTGTTAGACACTATGCTGTCGCCTGTTCGCACTCCAACAACCATCCTGACCGACCGCCTTAAGCGGCTCGAGTCACTACCGGCACGCATCACCATCATTTCTTTTACCGGAGCGGGCGACCGCTACGATTCGACGGTTCAGGAAATCGATGCATTCCGTGACCAGTGCCGAGCGTCCGGCTGCCAACTCGGCGGAGGCTTCTTTTTGACTAACGAAAAGACTGGACGCGGCGGGAAGGCAGAACTCATAAGCCGCCTTCGAATTAGGGCCTTTATGGATGACCGTGCGGACATCTGTGCTGAGATTCGAAGGACAGGTTGTTTTGCCATGGGCTTTGACGCCCGCGACTATCCCCAGGAAACCAGTGGGGCAATCCAGGTGTTAACCGACTACATTTGGTCACGCTTGGAGCACTGGGATGCTCACTATCCACTGGAAGCCTTTGTACTTCAACAGTACTCTGGCCAGGGTGGTCGAAGCGGAGGCAGCCGCCGACGCCGATAGAGCATGCATGCCAGCCGCTGCTGTACGCGCGGGCCCCTTTCGTTCGTTACTCTCGCCTACATTTCGCGCACTCGACACGCACGATGTCCGCAGAGGGTGGTGCGGGCACCGGACAAATCGCACTCTCGCCTGCATTTCGCGCACTCGACGCGCACGATCTCCACAGAGGGTTGCGCGCGCATGGGACAAATCGCACTCTCGCCTGCATTTCGCGCACTCGACACGCACGATCTCCGCAGAAGGTTGCGCGCGCGTGGGACCAACCGCACTCTCGCCTGACTCGACACGCACGATCTCCGCAGAGGGTTGCGCGTCAAGTCTCCAAAACGAGCGTTTCGTACGAGACTTCCTCAAGAACTCACACGTCAAAGTCTGCAAAACGAGCGTTTCGTACGAGACTTCCTCCAAAAGTCAAGCGGAAACACCAATCGGAGCACACACATCACGCAGCCCTGCCAAGCAGTTTCGCGATTCCAGCCCCTGCTCCAAACAACATCCGCTCACACGCCAATCCCAATGTGACGGCGACATTCACCTCTACCACAACTCACAACCTCACGATTCCCTGCGCCTGCCACGAATCTTTCCGCGTCCACACGTCTAACGCGCGCAAAGTCCTGCGCCTGCCACGAAATGTCACAGCCTCACGATTCCCTGCGCCTGCCACGAGAATCGTACTTCCACGCCTCAAAGCCCGCACAAAGTACTGCGCCTGCCACGAAATGTGACAATATCATATCTTGTGAGCGTCAACAAAGTTTGCAGCACACCATACGTTTGGAATGATTTCGACACGTTCTGAGCACACTCCCATCCACCAAAATCGCCGTTTGAGCTGAGACTTGTCACGAAAACCGAGCTTCGGTGCCACACCCTGAAACGCAAATCCCAATGGCACGGCCACATCCAACACCCCAAAAACACGACTCTCCAATCGCTAATCCCAATGGAACTGCGCAGCAATCTGCGGATCTCACAAAACGCTGCGCCTGTGCAGCGAAATGCATCGCGTTTCTTGCGCGACATGTCATTGTCATACAAATCACAATGGAATAGCGGCGCAAACTGACACGTGACACATCCATGAAAAGTCACTTGCTAAAGCTTCCCCCAATGACAGCGAATTTGAGACGCGACGACGACGACAAACGACGAGAGACGATCAAAGAGCCTTCATTCCATCAGATTTCTCTAGAGAAGTTCAAGCCGGACAGAGCAGGACCTGAGATGGAGTTTCATATCGTCTACAGAATGCGACACAACTTTGCGCACCTGGGAATCACAAAACATTTAGCGAACAAAGGATGCAGAGGTCACATGTCATACCCCCGCAAAGGATGGGGCAACTTGGTGAAGTATGTCTTGGTGGACTCAGCTGTCAAGCTTCCGGTACACATGGATCAGGCTCCATACTTTTGGCCAGACGAAGACAAGAAGATGACAAAGAAAGTGATGCCGTGCAACCGCTACCGGTGCCGCCTTGGGCAGCTGGGAACACACCGGAACCAGTTGCCTTGGACGGGGGCAGCCAAGTTGATGTCACCTCATATGTCAGATTTGAAACTAATTTTGCCGACATCGATTATGGAGTCCTTGACATTCAGGTCTACTTCACTCATGAAGGGAGCCCTGTCAATGCCTACCTGTTGCATTATTTCGCGTTCACGCAGGATTATGACAAATGCGGGCGTGCTGTTGAGGGACGGGCCGAGAATTTTGCCTAAGTGGGAGCTTGCATTGCCGAAGAAGACACGAAGACAAAGAAAGCAGACTTTAAAGAACCTTGGACTTCGCTCAGTTCACTGATTGGATAGTCACACACAAGATCACCAACGAGGCAGAATTTTGGATGCTGGCAGGAAAAGAAAAAGAATACTAGTAGCGTCCTTGCTACTAGTAGTAATGCTCTTGTTACTAGTAGCGTCCTCTTGTTCCTAGTAGCAATGCCAGGAGCTACTAGTAGCGTCCTTGCTACTAGTAGTAATGCCCGTGTTACTCGTAGCGTCCTCAAGTTCCTAGCGGCAATGCCAGGAGCTACTAGTAGCGTCCTTGCTAATTAAGTAGTAATGCCCTTGTTACTAGTAGCGTCCTCTTGTTCCTAGTAGCAATGCCAGGAGCTACTAGTAGCCAGACGACGCAAGCCATGCGAACACAGCTCCAACCCCCAAACCCCCAACTATAAACGGGAACCCTTGGCTACGCATTCGGGAAAAATGAGAAGCTATAATGGAATGATCTCGATTCCAACATGAACAACAGCGATCTGACCAGAGGCCGAGGCCAATCTTCACGCACCGGACTGGAATCCTTATTTTTTGGCCAAAAGGCACCAAACAAATCGGTCAGGTCATCCAACCAACAAAAAAAAGAGAACACCTCTGCCAGGACCAGAGTGCAGTGCCACTCCTGCTGATGCGCAAGAAGCTCCGGTTGCAGGGAGAGACTTGGCACGGTAATAACCCGCCGACTTTGGGAGTGTTCTTCGTCCCATCATCCATTCAGTACTCTTATAAGGGTTCCAAAGGAGATAGGATCAAGATACAGTCAAATCAGTTTTCAAAAAACAGTTGTATTGAGGGTAATATGGATTCACTTGCTTTTCTTTTTTGTTTTGGAATCACTTTAAGTGGAGATCAGCGGATAAAAAGATCGGCCGATTTCGGCCCGGGTCCGAGGTGCATAGCTTATTGGGCTTTGAAAGCCCCCCCAAGCGCATGCGGTATTTGCCTTCTGGAATTCCATATCCGAA
>CAXAMN010022917.1:2352113-2367440 GCA_963970005.1 Durusdinium trenchii | reverse complement strand
ACAGTAGAATATTCTTCCCAGAGTTTATCAAAGTAAACTTCACACTTTTTGAGGACCTGTGAAGTTGAACTGTAAAATGTTCTGGGAATAGGTGCTTTGATACCAAGATCTGCTTTTACACGAGCTTCTGAAAACCTGCGGATCCAATGCTGCATGGTGCTGTAATAGTAGTTAGCCATTGGCTGCCTTTTGTACCCAGACATTCTGTAGGCCAAACTATTTGCATCACCCGAAATGATGTCCACCTCATAGACAAAACACTCGTAAAGCATCAATGCTGTCTGTTCTCCTGTCAGTAGGTGGGCATCCACAGCACGGTGTGTATCAACATGATAATTACAGACTCTGATGGTATGCATGTTCGCTCGAGTAAGTGGAACACGCTTGTCCTCAGGACCATAGTCATCAAATTCAAAGTCTGCATCCTTGAAATCTTGACGAGGCCTTGTTTCTCCAAAACAAATCTCGTAGATAGCCCAAGTTACATCACGCTGTTCACAGTGACCAAGTTCTTGATCATGTCCAGCAATGATCTTGACATATCCACCTGGTGCCAATCTAGCCATCACTGCAAGATTCTCCCAATCATTGAAACAAACTGTCCAATTCTTTTGCTCAATAAATTCCTTGGCAGGAACAAGAAGATGAGCTTCCTGGAGAATCACGACATGTGCACGTAAAAAGAAGAGCATGTTGAAGAAAAGGTTGTTCTCAAATTGCTCATTCTGAAGTGACATGGCGCTCTGTTTGCGTGGCCTCATTGCACTATCAAGTCCTTGGAGAAACCTTGGTGTGGTGTACTTCTGACCACGAACCATGTTGCCATAGTTCCAGGATAAAAATGTCAAGGACTCTGAGCTGGCCAATAAGTTAGTTCCATATGGTTCTTCTATTCTTCCTTTGAGGAACCTTCTGCACAGCTCTTCATAGAAGGTGACAAAGTCCCAACTGGGTCCCTTGGGACCATATGATTCCAGTTCCTTCTTGAGTTCCTTTTTCGTATCCTCCAATTCTTCTCGAGCATGACCTGCCCTTTCAAGGGCCTTTGGATCGACCTGATACCTGCCATCCAAATAAATGATGCGGTCATCATTGATGAAGAATCTCTTCAAATCATGCTCTGGTTCATGTTCATAACAATCAGGTGGAGGTACTGGACAGATATTGCGAATGGATCGAACAAAATCATTCTCGTTGATCCTTGACTGATAATGAGGATGGGAAATCTCACCTTTTCTGAAACAAACATGATTCAGCAATCTTGCATGAGTTTCCCTGAAGCGTAGTTGATAAAAGCCAATACCTGGATCTCCTGTAAGCTCTCCAAGCAACTTCAAAGGTGAAGTATGCAATTCATAGGTATCGTCAGCTTTTGTTGTATCCTTTTCAACAACTACTTCAGATGGAAAAGATTCTTGGATTTCAGCCTCCAATTTCTTCTCTCCATCATCCTCTCTGACCTCTTTTATTTTCTCCACCGCCTCTTTCTTCTCTTCCATGGTTGCATCATCCTGAACTTCTTCATGAAAATGAGGATCAGGAATCTTATTCAGGCGGCTTCTCTTCGATTTCCGCTGACCTGAAGTATCATCAAGGTTAGCATCCATCTCACCTGATGGTAAGTGCGATGCAGTTGAGTCTTCACCTATCTCTCTTGACAGAAAGTGTGGTGTTGACTCTTCCTTGGCTTCCTCCTGGTCGTCTTCCATCTTTGGTTCCTCTGAAGGAAAGACACCTGCATTCTCATCAAATATTTCTTCTTCCTTTTCAGGTTCAACTGCAGGATCTTCTTCAGGAACTTCCTCTTCCATATTCTCATCTTCTAGAAGTGTCATACTTCCAGTATAGACTCCACCAGCGATAGTGGAGACTCTTGTATAAGGAGGAACTTCTTCACCTGCTTCAAAAGCTTGTTCTGCAACATCCTTGGTGAGCAAGTCCTCTACAAGATTTTCTCCCTCGGTTCTTGGAAGAGGTCCTGAGGTCTCATAAAAATCTGTCCTCTCTGAACTGAAAGCTTCTGTCGCCTTCTCATTGTCCTTTTGACCCCTGAACAGGTGAGTAATCTTCACAGCTTCTCCCTGTAGCACCTGATCACCTCCTCTATACTTGTCGACAATGGAGCGCCATACTGGAACATCATCATCATCAAAATCCAGCTCCATATCATCTGCCAACAGGTATGAGATGTTTTGAGCTGCCTGTTCTTCTTCTTCATCACGTTCCTTGGCAAGCTCCTCATCCTTCTGGATCTTGAAGATACCCTTCAGGATGTCTTGTAGTACCTTTAAGTTCAGCTTCGATGATGGCTCATACGTCCCTGAACTTACAGGCTCAACTACAACACGAGAGCAAGAAATCGCCTCCAAAAACTTGGAATTGTATTGGCGTTCAAACTCTTCCTTCTTGATCATCTCATACAAGGGATCAGAAACTGCAACACGCGCCTGAACATACTCACGAAGTTGATAGCATGCATGTTGCACAAATCTACTGTTGGAGTTGTGAAGAAAACTCTCCAAATGATTCCTGTCCCGGTCAATCAAATACCACACAATCCTTGCAGAAAAACGGAATTTCTTGAAGTTCATAGCAAAATGTGTATGATACTTCTCTGGATTCCTTTCTGCTTGTAAGGCGGCCTCTGAAGTCTTGTAAACAGGAAGTTTTGTGTGTGGATCCAAAATCATAAACTCTTCCCACAAGATCGAGTGGTCAAGAACCCACTTGGGAAGCACCTTGATGAAAAAGTCACAAACAAGTTCTGACACAAGGTGCATGACACGACCAATCTCTTCCTCCTGCTTGAAGCGATAGTGCAGTTTGGCAAATAAAGGATTGTTGAATGCTTCCTCCACTGTATTGCCAAAATTATCCCACTGAGGTTCTGGAATACCAAAGTTCCAACCCAGCAATTTGGGATCTCTGCACATATCCAAGAAGCTTGAAAGCTCTACAGAAGAAATGCCATGGTCTGTCAGAATTTCAGCCCAGCGGCGTCCATTCTCCCAAGCACGGATGAAGAAAAACTGTTGGTATCCAGTTTGTGCCAACTCCATCCACTGAGAAATTCCGGGTTCAAAACTCGGTGCATACGTCTTGGGGTCTTCCTCTGTTCCATAAACACTTGGACGTAGCAACTTGTATCTTCTACAAAAATATTCTCTCTGGTGCCTTGTCAACCTGTCCCAATCCCTCACGAGGATCACGTCTTCTCCAGTGCTCTGGAGTACACGTGTCCCTACACGATCATGGAGTGATACCATGCCAATGTCATATACCATCCATGGGTTGAGAACCAGGTTGTTGACATTCTGAATGAACCATGTCATCTCACGCTCAGCAACATGAGCAGAGTCATCTTCTTCATCTTGTTGAGGTTCTTCAGAAGTCCTGGCTGTTGGTCTCCTTGAAGTGATGTCTCTCCATAGGTGGTCAAAGCGAATCACTTCCTCATCAGCCTTCACCAGATTTTGCTGATCCTTGCTCAGAACTAATGGGTGTACCATAAACAACGATCTCGAGGTAGCACCATCTCCATTGACAATCAACGTTGGAGCACTATAGCCTAAGATGCTCCAAGGATCACGATCATCAATCTCCTTAGGTGGAATTAAAGACCATCCAGGTGGCATCTGATAATGGCCTTCAGGCATCACCTGACGTGACCTCAATCGTGAACGATTGTACTCACGTCTAGGATCATTGTCAGAGCTGAAAAATCTCACAATAGCATCGTAAGTCAGCTCATCTAACCAAAGAAGCATATGCCTCCTTGCTTGTTCCACCCCAGGCTCAAAGGCATTAATCCTCCTGAGAGTTTCATGTGCAAATGCCGGGTCCTGTGAGAGTCTTGTGAACAAGGATCTCAATCTATCTTGTTGCTCCTTCTCTCTTTTGATCTTCTCCATTATCTTTTCTGCTGGCAAAGAGTTAATCAACTCCTTAGCTGGCTCTGGAGCATCTTCTGGTCGTGGTTCATCCACACAAATGTCCAAGTATGTGGGCTCTACATCACAATGTGCAAGCACCACTCCATTGTTGCTGAAATACAGAGGACGTCCAGCCTGAAGCCAACGAATCACATTAAGCTTCACATACAAAGGCTGTCCATAATCTCTTGGAACCACTGTACCTGGGCCTAAAGGAATGTAAGGCGAAGTTTGTGGATTGCTGTACATAAAATGAACATAATCTCTTCCTTCACCTCTGTTCCTTCTGTTCCAACTTTGAGGGTCTCTCATCAAACCATACTTCTCAATGCTGGCCCAGTTCTCCTTCCTGGTAACATGAAAAACATGTCCTAAACATCTTGCCTCAATAGAAGTCAATCTATGATTCAACTTCTCTGGACTGATGTTTTGCATGAGTCCTGAATGCCCTTGGTTCACTCCCAAACGCATGGAAAAGGGCATATCGTATTGATTGCCTGTGTTGTGCCAAACATTCTTGTCCAAGCGAATCACCAAATGAAATCTTTGCTTCTCATCGCTATGCAATATCGCAAAGAATGAAAAAGGATGAATACTGAAGGGTGATGGCATACGAGCAGTTCCCTCTATAATCAGAGGCATAAGCTCTATCATTGCCCTACCGTCCATCAACCTGTCGAGAGAGCGATCATGTCGTAGCATATAGTTGAGCCCCGTGGCTATCTTCCCATAATCGTTTTGCCTCCACGCGACTCTTGTTGCCACGAACTGCCTACTTCTCTCATATTCATCCTCTTCCTCTTGGGTGACATAGCCAAGAGCGTATCTGGCAATCTCTGCGAACCACCGTACTCGAAAATTGAACTTAGTATGGTTCTCAGGTGCCAAACACATTGCAAGAATGTCGGTTAAGATCAATTCATCCTGCTCTGAGTTCCTATGGAACTCAACTGGCGTACGTGGGCGTCTCAAACGGTTTGCCCAGTTCTGAGGTTGTCCCCAAGGAACCTTTTGTGACCAGTTTCGAGCATACTCAAAGATGTTGACCATATTGGACGCTCCCTGACCGGTCATCTCTGTTGATACAAAGTACACCGGTCAGAGGCCAGTGTCCTAAGTTGTAGAAATGACAGGTAGTCAACGATGCAAGGCAATAGTCTTCGAAAGAAAAGTGCTGATCTTGCCAAGCTAATTTGAGCCGCAGGCACAAATTCATGAAAGAAATTCAAATTTCTCTCAAACAAAAACACATGCATTGAATTCTCTCCTCTCACTCTCAGTGCAAAGAATCTCCAAGATAAAACACATCATGTGAAAAGTCAACATGTGTGCATACTGTAGGAAGCCATCCACGCAAATATGCCTTGTGTTCAATAAGAGATCTAAAAGGTGGATGTGCATCAACTTCCTTTAAACAACCGCTGCGTACTGCATCTATCAAAGCTTGTGGACTAGCAGACTTCTTAGTAAGACAGTCAGCGAGACACCACTGAGTGCGTATATGTGACAAGTCAGCAATTGCACCAGAGCATGCTTCCTTCCTAAGCATTTGGATCATATGAATAGTCTCCTGTTGCTCAGGAACATGAGTAGTACTAGCTGTAGTCACAAGATTGTTAGCATCAGTGCGCATGTGAATGTCAGTAGAGTAGCCTGTAATGTCCTTGATCAAGCCTCTAAGCATTTGGCAAGTGCCATAACACTTCATGAATGCATACAACTCGGCAACAGTTGTGGACAGGGTTGTTCTCTTGATCTTAGAAGATTCAAAGAAAATAAGTGAGCCTTTAGTGTTCTTCTGTTTTGCCTTCCTTTGCTCACCCATAAAAATAACCATCGCACGTTGAGAGGATTTGTCACTGTTGTTCCTGAATGCGGCATCTGGCATAGCAATTAACCGTGGACTACCTTCCAGTGGCCAAAAACGTAACTCCATAGGGTCAGTCACGATTTGTTTGCACAGCTTGTTCAGGGCCTTGCAATCACCTATTGTAGGTCCTGCTGATGCTGATGCTGACCTCGAGAATTGGTAGCATGCTTGGAATTGTGTTCTGGATTGTAACCAGTTTATGCTGCCAAGAAGTGATCTGAAGGCTGTGTGCATGTCTTTGTCACACTTTTCCTCATCCTTCAAACCTTTTGGAATGATAATCTCAGTCAATTCCTGAACACAAAGGGATTGTTCTACTGAGATGTACTCCTTCTTCTTGGTCTTCTCTTGCATCTTCCAAGCAACACGTTGTCCAGTAAACATCAGGTCATTAGTGTCCTCATGTCCAATCTTAAACTGTGACTTCACAATATCCTTGAACTGTTTCAAAAAGATATCATTACCTGTCACAAAAAGATCATCAACATGTAAACAACACATACCAATGGGTGACCTATTCTTAGAATTACTGCCATGCACAGGGTCCATAAAATGCTCAAGCAACTCTTCCACAACTTCAGGTGTAAGCTGAGGCGTTTGTGTCACAGTATACGTATGTTCTGCAGGAAGAAAAAGACTGACAAGCGTTTCAGCTTCTTCCTCCAACGTCACTGCATTCTTCTCGTTTCTGATATCCTTGTTTGTCTCGAGAAGCCACCAAACACCTTTACGCTTAACTATCGAAGTCCTAAAACAAAAACGCGAACGCGAATACGTAGGTTCGGGAGTGCGAAGAGCTTTAGCGCGATACGCAACTTGAGCATGGCCATTTGCATATTGATGCCAACCTGCCTTGTGCTCTACAGAGTCAAGGAAATTCTGGAGTTCCTGATCTACCACAGGAGTCCATTTTCCATCCTCTGCCTTAAGCAGGCTACGCGTCACCGTCTTCTCCGACCTATTTCCGTAACACACCGAAAACAGACGTTCTTCACAGAGAAAAGACCTACGAACTTCCTCCGCTGTGTCGTGGAATTCGTTTGGCGGCGCACCTGCTACGTAGAAGGATACCGGTTCCGGTTCGGCTGGCATCTCCTCTGATGAGTAGTTCACAGCCTTAGGAACCCTCAAACATCCGGAGTAGCAAACGTACGTGCACCGATCGGCTCGAGTCGGAACTAATCCGAGTGAGTGCAAAAACTTGTCGAGTCGATTCCACCAGCGACGAGGCGCATCACTCAATCCGTACACGGAACGGGTGCACAATCCGACAAGATACGGAGGCAATCCGATGTCGGTCGGAAGTTGAACGTGAATAACGCGTCGCTCGAGGTCGTAAAGTTCCCCCTGAAGAAAGGCAGTTTTCAAATCGATGTGTAACAGGTCCCAGAAAGAAGAGGCTGCATGCTGACATGCTACGCGAAAACCATACCTGGTCGCGGTTGGCGAGTCCGTCTGGAGGTCCCATTTCTGGGCATCTTGGAAGCCTCGACAGACCCATCTGGCCTTAAACTTCTTGAAATTACCATCTTTGTCAATCTTGATGGTCAGGACCCATCGACCGGTAACATAGTTATCGATCTTATGCTTTCTTCGGTCGCGATACTTCATTGCAGTAAAGTCCAAAAAGCTGCGAAACTCCTCTAGTTTAGCTTGCTTGATCTCCTTCGCATACTTCCGGAGCACTTCCGGAGTAATCACACTCTCTGCCTTTGGCGTCTTCTTCGCCATTGTCTTCGCAAGATACTGGCAGAACTGTGAAAAACCTTTCGGATCATACGAGTTAAAACTCGGAGGAGCTTGGTTCGGACCTATGACACAAAAATCCATATCGTCAAAACTAACAAAAAGATTTTTCTCATCGTCCAGATCCTTGTCTGGATCCTTCTCAAAACCTTTCACATCTTCTTCGTCAAAAATAGGTTCGGAATCTGTTTCATTCGTATCAATCGTCTCATTGTCATCGTCTTCGACTGTGCTCGTAGGCACGGGAATGTCGGCTGCTTGTGGCTGATTCGAACTTGATGCTGTCGGATTCTCCGAATGTCCAGGAAAGAAACTTCTTGGCACTGACTTCGGAGGTGCCGGAATAGGTTCGTCATGTCCTGGTAACTGAACCTTAGAACGTTTTATCTGAAACTTCACCTTCGCCTTTGGCAAAGCATCAGTTGAGTCCACAGAAAGCTTCCGCATGTGCTTACTGTGACGTTCACGATTCTCCGGAACATATGGTTCTGGCTCCGGCGTGTTCGAATCTGGCGATGGAACGAACGGATGAACGGGATCCGTGTCACTCGGAAACCCTATCGGTGGTTGACCCGGATCATCTGGCGGACGGGATTCACTCGTAATCTCCGGCATTGCCTCCTCCGGATCGCTTGATGGATATCCGAGTTGCTCCAAAGGAACATCGGGATTTCCGAACTGATTCGGACCAGCTACGGAACCTGTCGGAGGTGGTCCCGGAGGTTGTCCACCCTGGTGATCATCAGGGTTGCCACCCGGTCCATCACCAGGCGGATTCATATCTTCATCATCAGGATCAAAATACTGATGTTCCCCCGAGACTGGATTTGGCTCATAAGCCATATCATCATCCATCGGTGGTCCGTAGTCTGGAGGTTGATCCTTTGGATCCTCTAGAGCTACTTCATCAGGTGTCACAATGCGCTGCACGGCGCCTGTCGTCTCTGCTTCGTAAACTATCATACTCCAATGATCTACCAAAAACTGTTCATGATGAGGAGACAGTTGTGACACAAACATAAAGAAAACCTGATGGTATTTTCCTGGCTTCCACATAATCAACACTGCATCATCCTCAGAGTTGAAGAGAGGATGCACTCTACCAAAAGTACCACGATAGACCTTACATCTCTCAAAATACATCTGTGGCAAGGTTCTTCGTCTAATCTCCTTCAGGCCTGGAATCAATGACACAATTCGAGAATCAGAGGATGTTGTCACATCAAACTCTGATCTCTGAGGTAGTGCATCTACCTGCCTCAAGGTTCTGATCAGTTCAGTAGTAGTGAACCTTTGTGGTAGTATGTGTCGAAGTGGAAGCGGAATTTCCGTCGTCTCTTCCGTTCTTACGGAATTCAGCAAAATTGACTGATGAGCTTCTCTCTCTAACAAAAGAGCTGTTCCACACAAACTTCCAGAGTCATAATTCTCCAGAAGATCTTCAATAAGGAAACTCTGACGCTTGTCGGAAGTCTCACTATAAGGAAGAAAACGACTCATCTCAACCAAAAATGAGAACGGAAACTTCTTCCAGTCAGGATCCTTAAAGTACTGGTTGCTTCTAGTGGCTTGCACTGTTTTAGCTTGGAAGGAAAAGTCACCAATACCTTTACATCCCTGGCAGGATGCATAGGAATGGAAAACTGTCACGTAACTAATTCCCTTCGGACAATAGCAGAAACAGTTCATATCCACATCAAACTTATAAAGCGGATTTCTCAACGAAGAGATGAACTTCTGCAAAAACAGACAAAACTTGTTTCCTTTGGGAACAGTCACAAACACATGCTTCTTCCTTCTCAACTGCCACTCAATCACATTACAACATAGCAACCAAATAGAAGCTCTGTTCTGTTTGGGAGAAGGGTTGTTGATCACTATACAGTGGGGCTGCAATCTCTCCAGTTGCTGCCAAATACCATCTTGACCCTTCATAGTGGAAAAGTTGTATCCTGCCTTGAAATCCATAGGAGATGCAACTTTAACACCATTCTTTGAAAGGAACCAAGATAATCCACTGTTTCCATGAAGTAACTCAACAACATCAGGATGATCATCATTACAAAAGAAAAAGGACTGTTCTCCGAATTCGGCATCAACATACAGTTCGTGATCTTCACGCAAGTTCTCCGGATTCTCATCGTCTAATGCCGGAATGGAAACATCATGCCACTCATCGTGATCATGTCTAACCTTTGACTGATTCACACGTATCACTGCCTTACCAGTATTGGCTTGGACCATAGCTCCTTCTTGTCCAAGTACTGTGGCACGAACCCAACGTCCTTTATCCTTGAACTTTGATGAATCCTGAGTCCAAACAAAAACCTTCTCTCCTTGGAAATAAGGACCGTCACTTGGCATAGTCCTTCTTGCAAGATCTGCTCGAAGGTCCTGAGCTTGTCGTGCTTCTTGATGAGCTCTCAAAGCCACACGTTGTAGTTCCAAATTTGTACGATCTTGTGCGGCGGCATTAGCTGACAATTGCTCAGGGCTTGCGGTCTCAAGGTCAAAAAGATCTGGTGGACGTCTTCCAGTTGCTATCTCTATTGGTGAATATCCACTGATAGTCAACTGACAATTTCTTGCCCAAACTACCTTCTTGACCACTTCTCTGACCGTAACACCACGAAAACGTGGGTCATCCAGATCTACCTTCATAACATGCCACATACGTTTGAACAAACGTACAGCTGTCTCTGCTCGGTTCGGCCAAGGAGTTCTTGGCCCACAAGGACATTGTTGTATACCATGGAACCTGTAGTATTCAACAAAAGCATCTGTGAAAAAGGCTTCGTCTCCTACGATGGCCTTTGGAACACAGTTGTTCTCATCAGACCACTGCCTCAATGCTTGGATGGTGTTTTGATCTATGAGGTCTTTCTGTGCCGTAGCCCAGAGAAGATTTGTGGCACCATCAAGAACAAGTAGAATGATATACTTGTTCTTGTGAAGTTCAACCTCACAATGATCAGCAAAACAACATCACCAAAACATGAAGCTCTAATACCGGAGACTCTGGCTCGTGGCGGAGGTGCCACTGAAGTGTTACAAACACGGCAGTTCCTGACAACTGATTCATACTTCTCTAAAACAGAGTCAGGAAGCTTCAACATAGAAACACGTCTACGAAACTGAGTAGGACTCATATGGTAGTGCTTCACATGAAGCTTATAAAGCTCTACCTTGTCCTCCAGTCTCTGTAACATCTTCCTATATGCCGGTGTCATTGCAACAACTTCACTACCAGGTAATGGGATTGAAATCCGCCTAGGCTCAAGAGCGCCATCACCTGGTTCAAGTGGTTCATGTTTATCACTTGATGGTCCTTTTGATGCTTTAGGAATTTCTACAAGTTCACCTTCTGGCCTCTCAGGTGGTTCTGAAGGAGCATACTCCTCAAGATCATCACCCTTTAAATCATTCTGAGGCTCAGATGGTTTCGACTTGTGTCCTTTCCAAAATGGATCAAAACCCTTGGAAGTATACCGAAACTTTGGCGGCGCGGGCTTTTCCGCGGCACTGGATGGTGCACCTTCCTTCTCTGATGAGAAGCCTGGTTCCCTGTCCTTTGCAATGGGAACCTTCTCTGAGGAGGAGCGCACCACTGCATCGGGATCACCAATGCCACGGTGCTCAATGCCAGCCTTCCTGATCTTTAGATCTGGAATTTTGGCATCTGGCTTGAACTTAAAAATTGTTCTACCACGCCATTCATAGCCAATTTGTAGGTCCTTCCATTTTGCCTTGCGCCAATCATCTTGCTTCTTGATCTCTTCTCCACCTTTCTTCTTCTTGATGATTGTCAATCGCAAGTCTTCCAGCAAGTCAGTGTCTACAGGACAGGACTTAGTTGCTGGGAAAAGAATTTTCCTGTAATCCTTGTGGTGACGTATCAGTTCTCTCTTGTGAACATCTACTTCCCAGAAATCAACCACAGGATATGCATGCTCAGCTTCACCTTCATCACTATTGCGTTCAACAGAAATATGGCCATATTCATAGTGAGTGAGGTGAGAGTAAAAACTCTTCTCACGCTGAGTCTGCCAACGCACGTCAGACAGATACCATGCAATATCTTGGAAGTCCAACACAAGATGAGTACTGGCTGCAACCTTCAACTCCAAAAATTTGATACCAAGAGGCACCGATGTCAGATAAGCATGTTGAGGTGTCAGCCTGAGTTCAAAGCCTAAGTTCCTCATCTGTGGCAAGCTCATAAGCAAAGGGACTTCTCCTTCTTCCACTATGTCGAACTCTGTATGGTGGATCGTCCATGCACGATCATACATGTAAATCACCAGTTTCTGAGAGCAAGTAGCCTTCTGGGAATTGGCAAAGTAAAACTTGCTCTTGGTAGACTCAAAAGAGTACCATAATCCACAATCTGGGTGATTGTCGACATAGTTGCAAAAATGGTCGACTGCTCGCCTTGATCCCATAGCTCTAGTGCATCCAATGTCCAGGATTGCAATAGTTGGCGGGAAGCGATTCTCAGTCAAAAATGAAATAGCCTGCATCTCCTTCACTTCTTCCTCAGCGCTCATAAGCGCAAAGCCATCAGCGCTCATAAGCGCAAAGCCATCAGGAGCCTTTGTGAGCATCTCCTTTGACAAAGAGTACCTCACAGGGGCACTCATGTCATCGAAGATCGTCTCACCATTGTTGACCACGCAGTCAGCTTCATCTTGGCATGAGGTCATCATGCCTGACAGCAAGTCCACCTCACTGTCATGGACTTCAGCTGCTGCTGTCACACAATGTGCATAGAAACCTTGTTGACCTCCTGACGCTTGTGAAGTTCTTGAAGGTGCAGGTAAAGAACGTGGCTGTTGTTGATTTGCATAGTTTGCATCTTGTTTGCCATCTCCTTTATCCTTTCCTTTTCCTTTCTTGCCTTTTCTCTTGCCTTTTCCTTTTCCTTTGTGGGAAAACCATGCTTCTTCAAGCTGTTGCCAAAAGTCATTGGCATCATCATATTCTCCTTGAAGATAGTCATTCATATCCTCGGCAAGAATGGCATCATATGCTCCTTGGTTTGACTCCCAAGTGTCCTCATAAGGATTCTCTTCAAGGTATTCATCTGGAAAAGTTGTCTGTTGCTCATCAGCAAAATGGCCTTTACCTCGTCTCTTTCCTTTTCCTTTTCCACGAGGTCTGAAGAATCTACGGCCTGATCTTCCTTTTCCTTTTCCTTTCCTTCTACCTTTTCCTTTGCCTTTTCTGGCTCTTCTTCCTTGGAATCTCCTTTGGAACCATGAGAAGTTTTGATCATCATATACCCAAAAGACATCGTCCAGGGCATCTAAAAATCCTTCAGTTCCATCTTCTTCATCTTCGGCCCAATAGCCAAATGTACCATCGAGTTCTCCTTCGTCTAGTACGAGGAATGATCTTCTACCTCCAGCACCTGTCGGCTGCATCAATGGATTGTCTACTGAAGTCTTTGTCGTGCAGAACATCTCGATGAAAACTGTCCTCAGCTCTGTTGTAGTGTATTGCTGCAGGTACCTGCCACGATGAGTCATCAACGAAGTCAAAGTGTTTCGCTGGTCCTGAGACAAATCTGCAAGGGACAGCATGAGTAGGGCAATGAGATTCTCTCCTAAAGGAAAATCATTCTGATGAAGAATTCTCATATTGCCATTGACATTCTGCATGATTTCCTGAATCCTTTCTGCCGTTGGTGCTACTCCAGTCAACGCTGCATCTGCCTGCATCTGAGCAAGGACTTGGGGATGTGCTTGAGTGACTGGTTCTAACATGTCCATCCAACTGCTCATAAGCCTTTGGAGTAAAATCTGGAATCTTGTCATCCATTTCATCATGTCGGCTGATCCTCGATTGAACCGCACGAATTGCATAAACCTGTATAGGAATACATTGGTTGATCCTTTCACGAAATATGGTCTTAGTACTCGTTTGAAGTAATCTACTCCTGCTCCTGGTGGCTCATTAGCCTTCAATGAATCTCTGTCTAATACACGTTTGTATACTGCTGCTTCTCCTTCTAATCTGTTTCTCAAAGCTGGTCCTCTCTTCTCATCTTCCAGCTCGGTGATATCACACCAATCGTCTATGGCATCCTCATAGGAAAACCATGAAGTCTTTCCATCATAAGATGGGGGCACCTTTGTAGTGACCTGTGTTGTCATTGCTATTGCTGCTGGTTCTCTTCTCACATGCCTATTCACGTAGGCTGCTGGCTCATAAGCCACATCCGCATCAGGCTCTTCCCAGTCGTCAATCCAATCCATGGCCGTTTGCCCACAAGCAATTCTATGCCTAGGAAAGGAGCTCACCTGGGTCTTCCAGGATCACTGCTCCGCTACCACTGAAAGAGTGACTAGGGCGTACACGGTAGAGGTGCAGACCGCTAGTGTCTTTTATGCGCAGAGTCTTATCCTCTTGCTCTTTAGGTCCATTGACCCTCTCTTGAGCCTTGAAGCAGTCAAGCATGGACACACTATATCAGCTGTTGGAGTGGAACCCTGTACAGGTAGGCTCTACTTTTCAGGGGGAGGGGGGGAGGGGGGGGGCGTCAGGCTGTCGAAAAATCCGCGCGGGGATACAAACCGTAGATTGAAACCAACACAAGCAATACTAACCAAAACAATCCACAAAACACGCCGGCAGGCCGGCGGATTCATGTGTGCCCAGATCCTTGGTTGGGCTTTTGTCGGTCTACGTTGCCTGTGAGGTTTGTGTACTGTTTCTTGTGGCTTTGGGCAACATCTGTGACATTGCTCAAGCTCAGAACTTCGCATAGATGTGGACGGTCATACATGTCCAAACAGAGAAATCCACATCTTTCCGGCCACTTGTTTTGTCGCTGAACTCCCTTGTCCTGGTCTTGACGTTTCCTGCGGCATCCTACTTCAGCGGCATAGCATCTGGGCTCCACTGAACCACCACATGTTGCAATAGGTGTGGGAGGTCAAAGATGCTTGAACAAGGAGGAATTTGTTCAGGTTGTACTATATCAGGAGTTAACTGCACTGCTTATCACAACTTGCGTGCACACGTTTCATGGCACTCGCATTTCTTACAACTTTGAAAGGTCTTGCAATTGTTTGGTGAGTCATCACTACGTTTCCTGACTTGCGTAGACGGGTAGACAGCTTTCTTTTACTTTTGTACTTGAACGAGAGAAGAGATCTTTTGGGACTACTGACACCTTGGAACAGGCTTGCAAGTAACCAGACAACTTTTGTTGAATCTTATTTTGTCTTCTTATTATATATCATGACTTTAAAAGGCACCCACCACACGGGGTTTGCATGGAATTGCACCACTTGCGTGGGTGCATTTGGCAACATTCTAATTTTGTAATCGGCAGGGTCTTGCAAGGGTTGGGCGAGTGACCATAGCCATCGTTGACTCACCTGACTTGGCTGCATATGGCTTGTTGCTTGGCATGTTTTGTAATTCAAGGAGAGATCCATTTTGTGATACTGCTCAAACCGTGACAAATTGCTGCATATTGTTGCTTTTGTTGATGGGCAAGAGTGTCAGAACACTTCTTTAACAAATGCATTTGTGTTCATCATGCTGCGTCTTGTGTGCTGTGACTGACAAGTCCAGCATACGTTCTTTATTCTACAGGAGGTGTCCTACTGTACATGCAAATGATTGTAAATGTGTGTCGAAGATTTGCTGTTTCTTTTCCGGAACATTTACAGGGTGGTTGTCCCTGTAGTTACTACTGAGCCTGTGCGCTTTGTGTTGCTTCGGGCTTTGGTTTGGCAAGCATCGAACACTTTTGTACTCAGGCAACAT
>CAXAMN010022917.1:2322772-2352103 GCA_963970005.1 Durusdinium trenchii | reverse complement strand
ACATGTCCAGACAGAGACATCAACACCTTAGTGTTTGGATTGTACATCTTTCCGGCCACTTGTACGGTCGCTGAACTCCCTTGTCCTGGTCTTAGCGTTTCCTGTGGCATCCTAAATCAGCGGCATAGCATCTGGGCTCCACTGAACCACCACATGTTGCAATAGGTGTGGGAGGTCAAAGGTGCTTGAACATTGGAGGAATTTGTTAAAGTGCCAGATGCGCTTGTCACTACTTGCGTGCACGTGTTTGATGACATTCGCATTTCTTATTGTTTGGCGAGTCATTGTTACACTGCCTGACTTGGGTAGACTGTGTTCTTTTACTTTTGTAATTGAACGAGAGAGGAGATCTTTTAGGACTACTGACACCTTGTCATATGAAAGGTGTCAGAATAGGCTTGCAAGTAACCAGACAATTTTTTGGGAATCTTATTTCGTCCGATTTGCGCGTCAGGGATGCACGTGTTTGTGTGTGTGTTTCTTTCTGGTGTATTGGCCCTCTATCATGTCAAGGTGCTCAATTTTGTTTGCCCCCAGTAGCGTCCTTGCTCCTGATCAGGCATTGAATTTTGTCTCATGTTTTCGTTGACCAGGTGACGGATACCATTCCGTTGGACGACAAACTCGTGAAGTGTCCCAAGCTCTCCGCGCGGCTGCCCAGGGATCCGTGATACTTGCGACGTACAAAATTGAGAGTACAGCCATAGCGGTCGTGTATTTACGGTATAGCTACTTAGAAGCTACTAGGAACAAGTGCATCGCTACTAGTAACAAGTGCCTTACTAGTAGTAACAATGTTTGCTAGTAGAAACAACCATAGCGGTCGTGTAGACTGCCGGTACACTGCCGGTCGTGGAGACTTGGACGATGGTTTCCTCCCAAAGGTGACGATGTTCCCGTACGTGAAACGTGAACGACCTGTAGTGACACCGAACGTGCAAAAGGGTGGGTTGTGTTCTCTCCTGAACACGCTGTCCATTGCACATACCACATTGAGAGTCTTAGAATGTGGTAGGGATATGTCATGTCCCAAAATACCAGACCCTCAAGAACCCAGAGTCTGGAGACGGACATGCTGGATGATGCGAGTGAGACAAGCACCTCATTTGGTGCATGGACGTGTGCACGGACGTCGGATGCGCAGGTGGTGTCTGTAGCGTCGCTTCTGGCGAATGCCTCCTTGGCATGTTTTGTGGTTGGACTGGGTTGGACCATTTCCAACTCACCAGTGAAAAGCCACCAAACATCAGACCCACTATCGACAGTGTAAAAGGCAGCATCAGGATTTGTTGGGTGAGAATACCTATTGTGTGCTGTCTATCTCGTGCGTAAACTTCCTTTGTTTTGAGGTCAGTACAGTCTTCGAGGCCGTTCTCGCCGTTCTTGTGCCAGGCCATTCTGCGAATCCATTCCAGTCAGCCAGGAGCCCGAGATAGAATTACTTGACAGTACTTGACATTGACATGACTTGGGACCGCCTTCACCCCCTGCTAAGAATAGTGGGTTAGATTTGACCAAATCACGAGAAAAGCGAGAGGACCTCAGCCTCTTTTGGTCCTTGAGCAGGTATTTTTGTCAGGATCCGGCCACTTCCACATGGCAGATGACAGCGCTGTTCACAGCGAATTGTGGGCTGTCCAGGTCCTTGTCCGAGCTCTTTGACCGACACGTGGAGTGAGCGTGGAAGGATCATTCAACAGAACCGAATCCCAGAGAAAGCACTTGAACCTTTGTGTCATCCAAAGTCATTGTCACTTTTTTCACGGTTGGAACATCATGCCATCCCTTGTTCTGCATCTGATAGAGGGTGACAGAGGTCGGACATCATGAAGGTGGGGTTGATCGACATTGGCAAACCGGAGTCTTTGCCCCATTTGCCCTCACTCTTGATTCTTTCTTCTGGACCCATCAATTTGATATCCTGATGGCCTGGTTGGGTGAGGTGGACCGAATGGCACTCGACCGCCTGTCATTGGTCCCCGTCTGTCATAGCCAGTGACGCTCAAGATCCTGTTTCCTGCATTTCCTACGCTCTTTGCATGTGGCTTGCGCACCAGGTTTGAAAGAAACCTTTTGGATCTTATTGGAAGGCAAAGCTGAATATGGGTTGTGTCATGTTGTGTCCCATTCTGATTTGGTGTAATTACTCTTGTACTTGCAACCAACCATCAGGTGCACAATGAATGATATCAATAGATTTACAGCCATTCCAAGCCCAAAAGCTCACCGTGCCGCGCTGTCTTCAGCCTCTTAGCTGAAGTTTGAGCTGCGCATGCTGAACCAGAGACGGACTAGAAGAAACAAGCCTTGAAACCAAAGAGACCGTCAATCTGGTCCATGTTTTTTTTTTGTTAACCCTTCCTATTGGAAGAACGCTAATAGTCTTTTAAATCTTTTACGGTCTTTTCAGTTTCCTCGATGTTCCTTCTCCTGGTGGAGATTGTTTGGATGCAGATGTTGTCCACATTGAAGGAGCATCAAAGCGGATTGGCTAGTTGCAGTACATATATATATATATATATATTGAATTATTTTGACGCATGCTGCTGCTCGAACTTTCATCGAACATTGTAGGCAGAGATGATATTTGTGTGATTCTATGTGGCTTTTTGCACAGACAGACTCAGAAGTTGAACAAAGACCAATCAATGCGTTGTTGCTTTCCACGATGTTGAAATTTGACCGTGAATGTGGGTCAGTTTGGCAGAAGACCAGCGATATATACCTCCTCTTGTTGTCTCTTGACACAGACTCCCGTGTGCCGTGTGTGGCGCGCGCTTCTGCAAAATTGAGGTGCTGCTCTAGGTGTATAAAGCATGACTGGCAACATGAAGTTGTTGGAATTACTGAGGTGACAGTATTGTCTGGACTGCCATGTCTTCAGGTTGAGAGCTTTGGTTTGTCTCCTAATACAATATACAATAGTATCATCTTTACACACTGATTGCGACCAGTTCATGATCCCATCCCATTTGTCAGAACCGCAAGCTTGCTGCTGCCGGGCTCTAACAGCGGAAAGACTTCGCCGCTCAAACGCTCTGCGTGTGGATGCTAGCAGCAGTCAAAAGGCCACGTCGACATTGCGAATGGGAGCAGTCGCTCCGGGCCTACAGAGGTTTACGGCACAGAGGTCGAGAGATCACGAGGGATCACGAGAGATCACGCGAGATCACAAGGGCACAAAAGAGTTCAGTCAGTCATACATACCGATGAATCGATATGAATCGTAGCACCAGGTGAAGTGCAAACATTGATTGCCACTCAGAAGCTAAAAGCCAAGCTATGAGAAGAGCAGCTAAATCCCAAAGAATTGTAGCCTAATGGCCTCCAAGAGGCCACAGAGCTTGTCCCGCCCAGACCTTGCTGGCAGGTCAACCCTAACCGAACCGTGAGCGCATTTCCATTTGCTTCAATGAACTTGTCTGTGCATCCGGCTGAGTTACAGCTCAGGCACATGTGTGACAATTTATGTATAACTTCAGTAGCTTGTAGGCACAAAGCAGAAACCAACATAATGGACATCCGGAGTGGTCCTTCATCAGCTAAAGGTTTCATCCATGTTCATAGAAGCTGTTTGGAGGCAGGATCACTAGCCGCCACATTTCCCGACAGCTAAGGTAAGCGGTTTCTGTTGTTGTGTCTTTTGAATTGTCCTTTGGCGCTCGTACTGGGCTCGACGTTTTGCTTCATTGCTAAGCGGAATTATCAGGTGCAATGCCCCCTGGTCTGCCCAATTCTGCTGCTGCGACTCCTCCACTGTTCCTGATCTTATTTTCAACATCTTCAGGTTTCTTTGGGTCAGTTGTTTGGGACTCTTGCCGGTAGACAATGCGTGCTTTGGCCCACCAAATGTTGTTTTCAAGAGCAGGGCCGGATAGGTCACGATGCGAAACTGCCCGAACTCCTTTCGACACTGTGTTATTTGTCGCCAGATCTTCCTGTCCCTTCTCAGTGCGGCCGCCGCCCTGCCGGCCACTTCCCTACTTCAGGCAGGATTTTGCGGATACATGAAATCAGTTCAACGGGCTGACATGTGCTGACGGATAAACGTCTCTAAACCTCAACGGTTTGGCAATGTTGGGCACTTCAATGACGAATTTGTGGCGAAGCTGAGTAATTATGTACATACTTGGTTTAGTATGGTCTAGTTTCAAGCTGACAAATGTTAGCACAGAGTCCCTTTGCCACATTTCACTAGAAACAGAAACATAGACACATTGACGCTTCGAAGCAGTTTGGAGATGCAACTTTGACAACATTCTTAGACACCTGCAGTTGCTGTTGCTGTGCTGTTGTTTGCACTGGTCAACAATTCGACAATTCGAGATTCTATCGCTGGATGATGATTGATTAGGAAGTGCAAGTGACACATGAGCCACTGCCTTTCAGGTGACCGTCCAGTTGCAACGAGGCAGCGTAGGAGAGTGGCTTGGTTTGGAATGGCATCAATTGGCTCGTTCCACCATTGGATGCTTTGATCGTCGGCCGTAGACTTCAAACCTACTTGACCTACTTGAGACTTTAAACACATACTATATATATAGTTATTTAAAGTTATAAGTTATGTACTTGGACTTGTGTTTTGACAGGGCTTGTGTGTTACTGTGTTCTCTTAAATACCTGGTTCGAGATAATATGTCGAGATCGACTCTTACGCGTTTTGAGAGTTGTTGTGTTCAATCATTATCACTCCAGCTGCACTTTTCTACGGTGTTTCATTTGATTTCCTGGTTGTTCACATTGCGCGGTCCTTCCAGTAGCAACAAGACCTTCCGCTGCTCAAGTTCAAAAGGACCTCGCAACTTTGAGGTCAGAGAAGACACTTGACTTCTGATGTCCAATGTCTTTATTGAAACCTCGATTGCTTCAAAGCGCGCCAAGCATGGCCAAATAGCCCAGGCTTTTCGAGCGGCACTGGTCTCCAGTAGAGGCTTTTCTGCTTCGCTGAGGTTAGCCCCAGGCACTCTGGAGGCGCTTGAGGCGTGGCATCCACTTTTGCTGCGTGAGTTTGATTCATGTCGACCAGGTGCTTCTCGGCAGTAGATGGCAGCTTTTTTTAACACATCAATACACATATCATCATAAATCATATGCTTACACACGCACACACTCACACTCGCACACTTCGAACTTGGATTTTCAGTTAATGCAAGTATCACGTTGGGAAGAAAGGCGAAGAACCGCAGGGCGCAAAGGTCAGTGAAAACAGTATGGTTTAACTTTGTTTGCAGTGGCACTCGAGAAGACGATCGGACACTCAGCGCGGCTGCAAGTCGGCTGTAAGGCTGCGGTGGGTTTGTGGGATGTATCGTGAAGAACCATGAAAACAAACAAGGTCAATTGGACAGCTTGTTCAACCGTTAAAGCAGGTACACATCCATGGCCAGTGGATGCTTCCCTCTCTGATGCCTAGCTTCGTTGGACAGAGTAGCATCAGAGAGCTCTGTCCCCCTGCTCATGTAGAGTAGAAAGAGTGGTGGTGGAAACCCTTTGTCCAGGGTTGGACACACACAGGTCGCCGCTGTCGGCGCTTTTTCAAAAACCGGTGGCAGGCGTGGTAGTTATGCCCCTTTTGGACATATAGGTTGACGAGTTCAGCCGCAGCAACGTCAGCGCTGGAGGGTGGGAATGTGTATTTTCGAATGGTGTGAAGTCTTGATTGGAGGCCTGATAGAGCCAAGCGCTGGCTCCCGGCGGTTGTGGAGTCCCGGATTTTCCAGGGTTGGGAAGGTTGCATGTAGGTGATGGTGCGTTGTGGGAGGTCGATGTTGAAACCGAGGAGATGAAAATCCTCCACCGGTTCTAGTTCAACTGGGTCGCCAAAGAAATTGTGGTGGATGAGGGTTTGGATAGCCGGATGTTGAAGGAAATGTTCGTTGTGGACAATGAAGCGGTTGTCGACATATCGATAGTAAGTAAAGTAGAGGTCTGTGTGTTGAAGGAGGTTGTTGTGGATCTGATGCCAGGAGTGCTCAATAAGGGTAATGGCAACATTGCATAGGGCAGGAGAGAGCTGGGATCCAATCCCGGCCCCTCGGATTTGTTTGTAAGTATTGTTGCAAGCCCGGAAAATGCATGTGTTGAGGGCAAAAGCCACGATGGTGGTAATGTCGGAAGTTTGGATAGTGCGTTGGGTAGGGTGTTTCCGATGGTGTCTGCCAATGTGTGAGTGGTGGAAAGGATTGCCGGTGGCCTGGACATCCACCGTCAAGGTGTGTGTGGACTGCTGTTGTTGCCAGTGGTGGACAAGGGAGTGAACTGCATCGATGAGTCGGTGCTGTGGGACTGAGTTGAAGAAGCCGACCAGGTCATCGTTGGTGGCGTGTAGTGAGATGTCTGGTGGTGTTTGGGTAAGGTAGCTGTGAAAGTGGTGCCAAAGCTGGGGAATGGACATTTGGCCGGGGTGTTGAGGGTAGAGGTGTTGGAGGATGATGTCAAGGGCACGGCTGGTGATGCGAAGCAAGTTGCCACTAAGTGATTGGAAGTATGAAATAATGGTACGGCCTTTTTGCCAGTGCTTCTTCTCTTTGAGGTGGACAACGCCGTATGGAATGTTGAAGTCTTTTCGGAAGCCCCACTTGTAGCGAGTGCGCAAAATGGGGGGGACCGTGGCGGCCAGGTGGTCGTGGATATTGGCGGCAGTGATGTAGGGAAGTGGTTCGAAAAGTTCGGGGGATTGCCAGGTGTTCAAGGCGCCAGTGAAATATTGGCGAGGGCAAAACAGCCGGAGTTGTTGGAGCTCATGGTCGGCATGGTGGGGTAATGTGTGTTTTCCCAAATATTCTTGGAGTTGACGTAGCAGGCGGGCCGTAAAACGGGGTTGCTGCTTGAGGTGTGTGTTGTGAAGGCGCCATTGGTGCTCAAGGAAAGGCGGTAGGTGTTGAGCTAGGGATGGTGGAAGCCCCTGTAGTTTGAGCCATTTGGTGTAGGCCGTCGTGAAGATGAGGAAGTAACGAGCTTTGCTTGGGTAATAGGTGCTGTTCATATTGGCGTTGAGGAAAATGCTGAGGTGTGTAGGGAGTTGGAGTTGGTCAAGTGTAAGGATGTAGTGGCCATTGATGGTAGGGGTATCGGGATCCTGCAGGAGGGTGCGAAGGTGATCGCATGCACAGGGGAGGTCTGCTGGATCTGGCGGGGAGTGGAGGGTGTCCTCCCATGTGCGGTGGTTGTGCAGGTGGGAGCGGAGGGTTTTGTGGGCGGCTTCCCTCAGTCTATGGGAGGGGAGGTGGAGGGGAATGGTGAAATGCTTGTGCTGCTGGATGGTGGTACGAAGCCATTGTTGGCAGTGCTTGGTGAAGTCGTCATGGGCCAAGAAGGGCACTGTCAGTGGGATGTTTGGCTTAGGTGGCGTGAGGTTGCGGTAGATCAAGGCTTTGTTGAGGATGTGAAGAGCTCGGCTGCGGCCAGGTTCCTCCAAATTTGCGGCCATACGCCGGATTGCGTACACCTCGATGTCCGTGTGGCGGCCGCTTCTTATCTGTTTTGCTGCCTCAAAAGAGGCTGCGGTGTGTTTGGTAAGGTTGCGAAGAAGTTGGAGGGCGTGATGCTTAGTGGAAGTGTAGAGGTGTGGTTCTCTGAGGGTGTACTGGCGTTGTCGAAGGCGTCGGAAAAGTCGTTTGTGGGTGGCTAGTCTGGAGTAGAAGTGGGCTCTGTGTTTTGCAAACTGCCATCCCTGAGCTTTGAGTTTGAGGTGGTGGGAAATGAAAGGCCAGTTGAGTGAAGGCATCCAATTGGCGATGTAGTGGTGCTCTTGGATCCAGGCTTGGTCGTATGTGTCATGGGAGGTGAGTTGAATGGTGGTGTAGTGGTGGATGTTGTTGTGTGAATGCCAATAACGTAGGGAGAGTTCTGCAGAGATGGGAATGTTGTTCTGGAGTTGTTTGAGTTTGGCGCGGCGATTGTGCTCGCGGTGGGGGATGCCGATAGCTGTGGAGCCAACATAGAAGTGGCCATGTTGATGGTAGCAGCGTTGGGGTTGGTCGGGATTGAAGTGGAGCTTGATGTAGACGGAAGTGGAAGAGAGGAAGTTGTGGTAGTGGTAGGTGTGGGGTAAAATGTGGAGCTGGCGGAGGCGGTTGCGCCATTGTTGGGAGCGACGGGTGTTGGACGGGTATGCAAAAAGAAGTGTGATGTGGATGAGGCCGGTTGCAAAGATGGCCTCGGCGCGGTCGATGTATTGGGTGCGGTGGATGAGCATGGAAAGTGCGCAGTGTAGGTGGAAAAGTTGGGTGAGGTTGGTGTGGCTGGGTTGCTGCTGGGCCACGATGGCGAGTCAGCAACCAATGGCTGCTCCGACTCCCACCAGCTGTTGTAGGCTGCGAATGGGGAGTCGGTTGACTCGGTTGAGGGGTAGGCCATACTTGGTGGCTGCTTCTTTTAGCTGCTGCGTGGTGACTTTGCTTGTTTGCAGCAGTCGGATGACTTCTTTCGCAGCTTCTTGGATGACGGGGTCAAAAGTAGTGACCCATTGTTGGATATCTGGGTAGTTCCAGCCTTCGGGGATGTCGTCTTGCAGGGTGGGGTGTGGTGGTTGCAAGACGTCGGTGATGGCTGGTGGTTTCGGTGGTGGTGGTGTGGGTGCGTGGGAAGGGGCGGCTGGTGCAGAAGATCGGCCGGTGTGCTTGACTGGTGTGAGCGGGTTGCCGAGGTCGTGGAGTTTCTGGCGTGCCCGAGCCAGTTCGTCGTTGGTGTTTTTGAGGGCGCGTAGGGCGGAGCCTTCCGCAGGTGCTGGGGAGTGGGTTTGCAGTTGGTCGATAAGCAGTTTGATGAGAGGAGCGTGGAACGCTCGGGCATGGGTAGTTTTGTTTGGAACGTCTGCGCTCTGTTGTGTGTGGAGAGCCTCCGCTATGCCGTCAAGGTCAAGGCGGTGCTCGCGGAGTTGTTGGAGAAAAAGGGTCACGAAGACTGACTCCGCTATGCTTCTGGTTGCAATGAAACCTGTGAATTTGCCGTTGCTCAGGGTACGGGCAGTGAACTCGGAGGTACCGTGGTAAGCCAATTGCCACGGGAAGACCTCGAAGGTGGGGAGGCCGGCCACTCCTGCTTTGCGAGACCACTGGGTGGGTTGAATCGTACGATGTAGTTGGTGGCCGTGCAGTGTGTTGGAGTCCCAATGTTGTTCGGTTGGGTTCCAGGAGTCCGGAACAGGTGGTGTGGGAGATGGGATGTGTGGGGGTGGTGGGGCAGGCGCTGTGGTGCCACGTGTGGTGGGTGGTGGCGGTGGGCTGTGTTGGAATGTCGTTGGTGGTGGAGTGACAGGTTCGGCCGTGGGCAGGGGTGGCGGCGGCGGAGGTGGAAACTCCGGCTGGGAGGTGGGTGCCTGGGGTGGGGGTGTGTGTTGCGTTGGCGGTGTGTACGGTGGAGTCACGTAAGGGTTGGAGTGGTGGACGTGGTGTGTGCGAAGTGCGTGAGTGAGTGGGCCGTAGGTGCCTGTGGGGCTGTAGGTGTGGTGTGCGGCGGTAGGAGGAGAAGTTGTGGTATCTGGGTTGGTGAGCTGCTGATGATGTTGCTGCATCAAATAATGATTCCAGTAGTATTGCTGCCACTGCGCGTCCATGGTGGCTGGGCGAAGTATCACTGGATCGTGGGCGTGGGGCACCGGTTGTTGATTTGAGCAAGCTGAGAAAGGGAAAGCAGGTGCAGGACAGTCAAATGGGGAGTAATGGTGGTGTTAAAACAGTCAGGCCGTCGGCAAACGGTTCTGAAAAAACTCAAAAGAACGCTGAGAACATAAGAAAACCGGAGTAACCCCAAGAAGGCGCCTGTGTGGACTCGAACAAAATGGTGAAAGTCAGGCTGTCTACTGAAACGCGCTATTTTTCGTGGTGCAAGGTGAAACCGAAAGTGGTTGTCTGCGCAGCAAGCTGGGCGACCGTCCGAAGATGATGGTGGGCTTGTTGTTGGAAAGTTGTGGTAAAAACAGGACCTACATGGCCAAAAAAGAATTGAGGGTAGGAAAATGTTGGACAAATCATCCTCGGTGGAATCATGGCAGGCGCCTCAGGAGCTGCAGCTGCGTGATCAATGGTTATCTGCATGCCACGGGTCGGTGACCGGATCGTAGTCCTGTTGTGATAGCGGCAAGGGGCGCCCTTGCGCGTCCACCCAGATCGTAGGTGGGCGGAGTGTGGCCATTGGGGGTGGTGAACTCAAGGTGGAGGAGCCAGTCTGTGGTGAGGTGAATGGAGGGGGTTGCTGTGTTTGAAGGGGGTAATGTGCTGGCCATGGGTGAGTGGGCGTGGGAGCGGCTGTCGGTGGTGCCACTGAGGGTGCTGGCGTATAAGACGCGCCTTGAAAGCATGGCCAGCCAGTTGCCGGGGGAACAGGCTGAAGGGGCTCGGTGGTGGAGTGTTGCTGTAGAGCTTGAGAGAGCGATGGTGGAGGTCGCTTTGGAAGTGGATGGACTGTGGCGGTAGTATGGCGGTTGATTCCGGAGGCACTGCCGTGGGGGGTTGGGGATCCTGTGCGTGGATCTGGCTGGCGGGTGCGGGTGGGGGTAGTGGTGCGAGGAGGTGTCTTGGAACGCCTGTTGCGAGGTGTGCCGCCGATGGGGGATGAAAATGTGGGTGGAGTGTGGGGCTGTTCTGGCAATGTGACAGGAGGTGTGGGGATGAGGTTGACGTATTGCCATCGATCGTGTGGTTGCTTGTTGGCGGCTGATGTGGGATTGGGGGATGCTGTGGGAAACGTATTGCTGGCGGCTGGAAGGGAAGTGGCCGATTGGTTGCTGTCTGTTGTGGGGAGGAGGCCGGCAAAAGAAGGGAGCTGGACGATGGCGTGGATGTCCGTCTGGACATGACGGTGGTGGGTGGCTGTTCGGGGGGTTGCTCGAGGGGTGGTCTGTTGGGATTCGTGCATGAGAAGTGGTGGAAGTGGATTGGCCAGAATGGATTCTGAAGGTGGGGGAGTTTGAGTAGCGACGTCCTGCAAAGTAGTAGGTCGGGTTGTGGCAGTGGGAATTGGGTAGAAGCGGAGGGGTGAAGTGGAACTGGGAGGATGGTCTGTCTCGGTATGTGTTGATGTGGAGGCCTGTGCGGTTAGGTTGGGATCCAGGAAATATGCTGCTGGGGGAAACCGAGCCATGGTGTCAATGGCATTGAGAGCCAGGCGCGTGTGGCTCTGGATGCGTTGTACGTTGTTGTGGTAAATGGCAATGAGCCGCTGGACAGGTGGTGGGAGTGTATCAGTTAGAGGTGGATGTCCGATAGGGGTGTCAGTGAGGGCGTTGAGGCTGTCCAGGTGTTGGTGAAGTACGAACCTGTGGACGTGAAGGTCAGTGAGGATGCCCATAAGGGCGTGGGGTGGTTGGAGGGTGTATACTTCGGCCCAAAACGATTGGTCTGCCGAGATGTTTGTGGTGGCTGATGGTGCGGGTTGTGAGGGTGGGGAAAGTGGATTGGATGGAGGCTGCAGCGGGGATGTTGGATCCTGCACTTGCGGAGGTGTTTCCTCCGGATCTTCATTGAAGAAAAGTAGAACTTCGGACTGCTCATCATAGTCGGTGTGGCGCTCCATTGACAGCTAAGTGTGGAGGCGGTGCACGGTTGCAGGTAACGATCACGAGTTTGAAAAACGGCTGCGGTCAGGTAGAACACACCTGCATGTAGGATTGAGAGGTTGGAATCAGATGTCAATCTAAGTAGAATGGGTAGGAAATTGCAGAAAAAGTGGAAAACTAAACGGTGGTGGCGTTCTTTTTAGTCATCACACGCTGTGTGAAGGTGCCGGGTGAGACTATGAGCTGCTGTGGCGTGAGTTGAGCTCGGCCGCGGCTGCAGCGGCGGCTTGGCGCGCTATCCGCAGGATGGTTTGTTGGAGCGTGGCCGCCTGCTGCTCTGTTAGTGGCGCATCTGGAATGGGGGGTACTGGTGGGAAAACTGTAGTGGTGTTGGTAGTAGTGGTTGGATTAAAGTGAGATGGTGGTACGGGACTGGGTGTGACTGGTCGTCGAGTGGGATGTGCTGTGGGATTGAGGTGATGCTTGATGTCATTGGAAAAGTTGAAGGGGAGCAGTTGGCCGTTCCGATGGGGACGTGGAATAGTGACCTGTACAGGGTGCCGTGTGGGTGCTGGTGAGGGGTGGGGGCAGTGCCACTGTGGAGGGCGCACCCAAGTGGTATTGATGGGTGGGTACCCCGGACGTGCTTTCGGTAGAATGGGAACATTGGTGGTGAGGATAACTGGGTCCTCAGTGCTGGTGGATGATGTGGTGGATGGTGGTGCTGGGGCGGTGTGCGGAGGGATGGCATCATGCGGTGTTGGTGTTGGTTTGGTGTTGGTCTGTGGTGTGTTGCGTGTAGATAGGTTGCGGTAAGATGTGTGAGAGACTGGAGGGGCTTTGGCTGGTGGTGTTGTAGACGTGGTAGAGGTTTTGTCCGGTACTGCGCTGACCGGAGGGCAAAGCATGGGAGCCTGCTGTGGGGAGTCTTCTTCCTTTTTCGTGAGTTCCAGTTTTGGGCAACTGGTGGGTGGTTCATCGGCTTCTGTTTTGATGAGGTGTGGCGTCTCTTCCTTCACCTCGATAGACTCCGTGGGAGTGCGGTCCCAATCAGGAGAGTCGTAGTCCATGGGATGGTGGGAAGGCGAAGCGAGGTGGATGAATCAGCCCGTCGAAAGTTCAAATGGCTGCGGTGATAAAAGTGTGACTGCTGGGTGGTACAAAATATATAAAGAGTAAAGAAAAAACTGGAAGGTCAGGTTTTTTCGATCGCTGAGCAAAGCGTACTGTGTGAGACTAGACGTTAGCCGACGCCTCAGGGGGAGGAAGACGGTGTGTCAGCAAGTAGGTGGCAAGCTGCCGAGGAGATGGAGCTGGAGGTGGAGGCCGTCCAGAGTGCTTGGTGCAGGTGTCCGCGGTGGCCGGGAGCTGCGGAAGGTCGGTCCGGGATGTTCGGGTGTCCTGAGGTTGTGTGGTTTGGCTGTGAGAGTGTGGTGAGGGGAAGCCGTTCTCGAGAACGAGACCTGTCTCTGCCACTGAACCGGTGGAGGAGCGGTGGCGTGTTGGTGGGTGATGGTGTGGCTGGGTTGCGTTGTGAGGTGGGTCCGGAGAGGAGGTTGGTTTGCTGTGGTGGGATGTCGAGGGTGGGATCAATGCGGTAGTGGCCAGGGGAGCCTGGTGAGCCAGGAATGAATTGCAGCTTGTTGAGTCCACGGCGGGCTTCGTGGGTTGTGTTGATCAAATGTCGCAATGTGTTGCGTGTCTGTAGAAAAAGTCTGTAAGCTGGTGTATTGGTGAAAGTGGACATTGGGGGGATGGGATCTTGCACTATGGGGTGATGTTGGAGATCCTCAATAAGTGAGGATATGGTATTGATCATCCAGTGGAGCAGGAGCAGTTCAGGTTGGTGTGTCACGGATGGGGCCAAGTATGGCATGGGATTGCTCGGTAAAGAGTAGTTGTGGTGTACAGTGGGTGGGCCAGGGGAAATTGTAGTGGTCGCTGAGTAAGGAGGTTGTGGAGTTCGTAGGCCATCGGGAGGCATCATGTCGTAGGAAGGGCGCAGGTTTATGAAGAAACTGTTCGGTCAAATGGCTGCGGACAAAAGGTGGCAAGCAAGAAGGAAAAACCAGTAGGCAGTGTGGAAGTGAAAAGAATGTCTGTTGCATGGCTGAGTTTTTTCGCTCGCCGAGAAAGTCAGTGAGACTTAAAAAACACACAGACACAACAGTAGCTGTGGGCGTGGATGCTGTCACAGAGTTGGCACAAAAGCGCGGTGGCAGCCGTAGATCTGGAGGTTGGATGTTGCTGTAGTTAGCCCATGTGGTGTGAGAGGCTGTCGCGGGACCGTGAACGTTCCCTAGTGTGAGTGGTAGTGTTGGTGTGGGTTGTCGGGGTGGTTTGTGGTGGAGGGCCCGTCCAGTAGGAGTGCAGACGGGCTGCGTCCTGTGGTGGGGTACGTGGTAAAGGAGAGGGTGAACGGCTGGAAAGCCCGGGTGGTAGTGGACAACCTGGCGGTATGTTGTGGATAATAGCCAGGTTCCTGCTGGAGAGTGTGGCTGTGGGGCTGATGCGGTATTGTCCTGGGAGCCCGGGGCCGGTGGTAACAAATTGAAGGAGTCGACGAGCCTGAGAGAGGTCATCAATCAGGCGGTCCAGCAAGATCAGGTCGTTGCGCAGTCGGTAAAGGAGGTTGTATGCTCGCTGGTCCTGAAAGTAAGTCCGGCTTGGCATAGGTTCAGTGTGGAATGGGTGACGGCGGAGGTGTTGGTTGACCATAGAGAGGATGTCCAAAGAGCCGTTGAGGGATTGAAAATCTGGTTGGGTGCAAATCGAAGGTTGGAGCCAGCTCGGAGGGCTCTGTGGGAGGTAGTGTTGTGTATCATCGGGGTTGCTATGAGGGCGAGCGCGAGGATGGGCCATGACAGGTGATGGACTGTAATGGCGTAAAAAAGGCTGCGGAGCTGAGGTGAGCCTGAAAACTGACAAAACTAAGGTGGGCAAAATAGTCTGGATGTGAAGAACAAAAAGACTATGCGTGTCAGTGGATTTGTCACGCGGCACGCCGTAAGGAAGGTGGGTGAAACGGATCAAATGAAATAACTGCCCACTGGCGTGAGTGGAGATTTCTCCGGATGACTGTCCTCACTAAGCGGTCGCTCAGCAGCCGGCGGCAGCAGCGCAGCAGCAGGAATCGTTGGATATTGTGAAGTCGGTGGTGTTGTGGTGGGGGAAGGGGAGAAATCTGGTTGTGAATGTGGTGCTGGGGAGACTGCTGGTGATGTGGGTGTTGGTGAGGGGGAAGGTGCTTGTCTTGGTGGTGCAGTGGGTAGTGATGTGGAGGAAAGTTGCTGGTCTTGCTGTCGTTGCATGTCTTTGAGTTCTTGCCATCGGGCTTGGCATTGTGCAACGGAGAAACCCACTCGGCGGGCCACAGTAGTCCAGTTGGGACGAAGTTTTGGGTTTTCTTTGAGTTCGATAAGGCGACAGTCAGCGTCGCCGTCCCAAGCGTCCCAATCGGCCTGTTGGTTGAGTGGTGGTGGGGGTGGTTGCTTCCGCTTGCGTGTTGCGGTGGGTTGTGGAGCTGGGGGTGTTGTTGGAGTGTCGTCTGAGTCTTGTAAGAGTGGTGCGGGTAAACGGATGGGTGGTCTGGATGGCGCTGAGTCACAGGATGAGGTGGTGGATGGTAAACGTATGGGGTAATGGGGTGGAGTTGGAAGTGGCTGAAAGTGTTGGCGGAAAGTGGGGTCTGCTTGGTGGCTGTGGTGGAGGAAAACTGTGTGGAGGTGTGCTACAATATCTGTGGCTTGCCGAAGCAGGTTGTGGACCTGCGAAAGTGCCACTGTGGTTTTGTGTAGGAGAGTGGAGGTGTCGTTTTGTAGAGGTGTCGGCGTGCTACTCATGGGTCTGAGATGTAGGGGTGTGCAGTAGTCAAGAATCGTCACAGGTTGCTGCGGCAGCGCGCCAAAAGCAGCCGGAAAGCGGCGAGTCTGAGGGAGCACGTCATTTCGAGGCCATGCATATGAATTAAGCGAGCATCAAATTCCCACAGGCAAAAATGCGAGTATGCAATGCTGGTTGGACAAAGGAGTACATGACTAGAAGAATCACTCTCCAAGATGCAGAATCTGACATGTGAAAGACTCCTTCAAAACGGCCGATACAAATCAAAAAAGCGCAGCAAACACTACGAAGCTAGAAAAATGGAGGGTTCAAAATGCCCGTGGCTGCTGCAGGAGGCTCTTTTTTGCTGCTACAGCAAAACGTGGGTGGTGGTGTGAAACCAAAAGTTGATGTGGAGGTGGTAGTGGTGTGTGGATGTGTGGCAGTGGCGTTATGGGTCCGGTGGAGTGGAGTTGGTGGACCAGGCCAGTCCTTTGACAATGGCGTGGTCCGGGTGGATCACCCAGCAGCGGCCTTTCTGATGAAAGACTGCACCATGGTGGTCGTTAAGGAGGTTCATGGCGTGTTCCTCTCCTCCAGAGGTATACTTTGTGGCAGCACCCCACGCAAGGAGTGTGATGATAAGGGAATGGGAATTCTTGTTGAGTTGCCAGGTATTGTGGATGATGCGAGCAAGCTCGTTGTGGTCATGGGGTTGGTTGTGGGTGATGCGAACGCCCTGGGCAAAAAAGCCAGGGTAGTTGGCAAAGTGGAGTGTGCTGGGTAAAAACCGGCCTTGGCGTAGAATGTTGGAAATGTTACCGACGGGGCCTGTGTGGCCTGCGTTGATGTGGGCGACTTCCCGGTGGGTTGATGTGGCACGGGAAACCGCAGGTGGCTCTGGTGTAGTGGCTTTGGTATTGAGGAAGGGAAGTGAAATGGCATAGTACTGGAATTGATCGTATTGGTGAGTTGTGTCATTCCACTTAGCGTGGGTATATTGTCGGAAATCGGTGATCTCCTTGTAGGTGATGTTGCAGTCTGTGAGGATATTGGCAATGTACTGGTGGTGTGGTCGGTTGGGGTTGTCGAGTTGGGTGGCGTGGAATTCGAGCCATTCCAGGATTTGGTCTGCAGGTGTGAAGGTGTGGAAGTTGTGTGGAGGTCGCCAACGGTTGATTGGGCGACGAATGGCGGCTGTGGTGGGATATTGTGAAGGGTCAGGGTTGGTGTGTTCGGTGTTTGGGCGTAGATCAATGGGTTGTGGTGGTGACCGACTGCGGGATGGTGTGAGGCTAGATGTGTAGGTGGATGTTGAGGGCGACCGCCGTCGCCGGGTTGAGCTGTGGTGTTTGGAGTGGCGGTGATGGCGATGTCTGCGGCGGTGGCGGTGGCGTCCTCTGTGGTGATGGTCGGACTTGCGTCGGCTCTTGTGGCGGTGACGGCGACTGCTGTGTGGTGGTGGTGGGGAAGGTGGTTGCGGTGCTGGTGAGGCAGTGGTGTCAGGTTTGTCTGGTGCTGGTAGTGAAGTTCCAGGTGCTGGTGTGGCAGATACCAGCGAGGGGGATGCTGAATGTTGGGATACGGTGGCTGGTGGAGGTGTGTTTTGGACTGGCAGTGGATTGTCCTGGGCAGTCGTGGGGATGGGTTGGATCGGTGGTGTTGGATCCGATGGTAGCTGCTGTTGAAATGGAGGTTGGGTTGGCGTTGAGGCATTGGGAATGTGTGGAGGCGGTGGCGGGGGCCCCGGTTGGAGCGAAGGCTGTGTGACAGGTGGAAAGGCTGAGTAGGGTTGCCAAACGCCCTGGGGGATGGCGCATTGGGGGTCTGTGGATGGATAATTGGCAGTCGTAGGCTGTTGCTGTGTTGGAGGGAGATGTGTCAGTGTAGTGGGGGGAGTGAGTTCAGCCGGCGGCATGGGTTGAGGTGATGGCAACAGGTAGGACGGGGGAGGTGCTGCTGTCGGAAACACCGGAGTTGGATGTGTGGGTTGCGGTGGCACATGACATGGGTGGACAAAAGTCCAAGTGGATGGTGTGCCGTAAGTCAGTGCAGTGGCGGTAGGGGTGGGCAACAACGGTGGTGGTTGAAAAGGTTGCGGTTGTGGGTGAGGGTATGCCGATGGTTGTGTCGAGGGAAAAGTGGGTGCAGTTGATGCTTGTGGCATCGGCCATGTGGGTTGAGGTTGTGTGGTAGGTAATGGTGGTGGCGTGGCGTGAGCGTAGGGCCACGGAAACTGCATGTCGTGGTCGTAGCTATGGCGCGGCGCGGCGCAGCGCAGCAGCAGCGGAGAAATGCCGAGTTGTAGTGTCTTGTGGTTGGTCATTGTCGTTGAATGTGTCATCTCTGGTGTCAGTGGTGAGTATGTTGTAAGGTGGTGTTAAATGTAAGCTTGTTAGTAGCTGTGTGTTCATGCATCTCGAATTAAGCTGAAGAGTCGTAATGCTCATCCTTGAGTTCTGTCAATGAAAGAATCGCGGCAGCAACATAGCGAACAGGGAAACACGCACATGATTGGAAAACATGAAAAGAACACTGAATGCTGAAATCTGAGATCATAAGTTCGGAATCTGAAAGAGTCTTCAAGAACCGTTTTTTGGCCCGGCGGCCGGTGTGTCTTTTGATTCTGTGGGGGTGTCGGTGCCTTCCTGTAAGGTTCCAGTGATCGGTGGAGCGTTGGGGTGGTTGCTTTCCCATGCAAAAACAGCGCCCCTGTGAAGGGGATCACACTCAGCACCCGAGTGGGACGGCTGAGCAGGACACACTTCGAACTTGGATTTTCAGTTAATGCAAGTATCACGTTGGGAAGAAAGGCGAAGAACCGCAGGGCGCAAAGGTCAGTGAAAACAGTATGGTTTAACTTTGTTTGCAGTGGCACTCGAGAAGACGATCGGACACTCAGCGCGGCTGCAAGTCGGCTGTAAGGCTGCGGTGGGTTTGTGGGATGTATCGTGAAGAACCATGAAAACAAACAAGGTCAATTGGACAGCTTGTTCAACCGTTAAAGCAGGTACACATCCATGGCCAGTGGATGCTTCCCTCTCTGATGCCTAGCTTCGTTGGACAGAGTAGCATCAGAGAGCTCTGTCCCCCTGCTCATGTAGAGTAGAAAGAGTGGTGGTGGAAACCCTTTGTCCAGGGTTGGACACACACACACACACACGCACGCACGCACGCACGCACGCACGCGCACACGCACACGCACAGAGACTCGAACACTCGTACGTCGGTGCCCTCATGTTATGACCATCAAACGCGTGTCATTTTCACCCGAATAATCTCTTTTGAATTCTTTTGAGACATCCGGAGACATCATGTCCCCACAAGGCGGGAGTTCTGAACTCCACAGCAGGCGCCAGTTGTGATTGGTGCAAGATTCATCGTAGCGATTCCAAGACTGGTAGAAGGCATGAAGGCATTTGTTGGCTTCTTGCTTATTGTTTCTCATCTACTTCAGTCAGAAATAATCAAACACACATGCCAAAGGTGGAAGCAGCTCCGAGTTTGCTAGCCAATTCGCATTCTAAGTGTTTGCTTTGTTGAAGTGGACTGGGCTACGTGTTTGTTGCGACCCTCGGGCGCCAACCGACAGGCTTGGCCCATGTGGCACCCAAGGTGTGGAAAGGGCCCGCAGATGTGGTAGGTTGAGGTTGATCCGCCATCACGGCAGTCTTACTAAATGATATACTGTAATACAGTAGTAGACAATAGTAGACAGTAAGACTATACTAAATTAAAGCAAGGATGGATCCAAACCATACTAAATTAAACTGTATAATGCAGTAGTAGTATTACTGTAAGTTTGTGGATTAATATGGTTTGGATCCATCCTTGCTTTCTTTCTCCAATGGTGGGTCCCACCAGTCCTTGTGAAATCGCCCTGCAGCTTCGGTTGTTGAAGTGATCAGAATCACGTGGTAGGCTTGGAAAAGTGGATGAAGACCATCAACCAGTCATTTGTTGTTCAAGGAACACCTTCGAGTCTGCATGGAGAAAGATCTATTCGTTGATGCCCATAAAACGAATGCGGACTGACTGGTGGCACAGAACGAAAACCCAGAAGTCAGTTTTGTATACTTTGAAAAGATCACAACTCATCTTGGGGACGGTTCCTGTAGCTCAGCTGGAGGTGGCGCATGTAGTTTGTCCCGGATGTGCAGAAGCTTCCGATGCTGAATTGGACCTGCTTGAGCAAGTAGAGGAGAGATGAGCAGGGTCGAGGTTTACAGTGGGCCACGGCGACAAAGGCAAGATCAAAGCTTAAGTTCGCTTGACCTGATGTGCCAAAACATGTCATTCACGAGAACATGCAGAAATCTTGGTCCAAATCCAGCTCTGCTCTGGTCTTACCATGTGTTGTGATGTGTTTTTCCTTTTCCATAATATGAGTCCTGCACAGACTCCATGGCTTCGATCGAACTTGAGGAGCGAGAGGAAGATGAAATGGTTGCATTGGCATCGCAGGCGTTTGTCAGCTGTCAATAGAAACATGGGGCAGAAACAGTGGGCATGTGGAGTGGCAAGTGGCAGCCTGCTTGCAGGTATATCCCAGCTTGCGAGATGCATTGCATGTTCTACCTACCTTTTGACGCTGCAGGAATCATTTGCTTCTTCCAAGGGGTCACCAATTCAATGGACGGCCCTACACTTATAGGTCTCCATTGGACAACCCTTGGAAGCGCTGGTGCCCTTCCTCCCTAACTGATCGAAAAGGAGCCGACTAGAGTCTGAGTGCACGACAAATGTTGAGCGCAGGCTAAAGTCTCCTTGCTGCAGACGGGCTTGGAGCATCAACATGGCCCTGCAAAAGCCAAGGATGGGCCGTGCTTGCTAGTACATCTATCTTGCAAGTACATGCAAGTACATCAATATTGTGTTTAAGATACTTATATGTCACATGTGTATATGGTTATAGATGAGGCATATACAGTATATATATATAAGTTCTGACCCGGCAATGAATCAGTTGTATTGACGCTCTTATTTTTCTTGATCAGGACATTGCTTACCTTCACGCCAGTGGCATTGAGGATACTGATGAGGCTGGGGATGATCATGGCAGTCTCAGAAACAAGGGGAATGATGAGGGTCAGGCCTAAGTTGAAGATCATCGCAACAAATTGTATCCAGAAAATTCGAACTTTTCATGTACAGGATATCGGATACTTTGATGGTGGGCACGTGTTTCCGGGCTGTGGTTTCGCTGTTTGTTTTGCTGCTTGTCCTGCACGAGAACGGACTGCCTTGCACGGGAATGCCGTCTTGAACACTGAATTGGGAGACATGAAAGATGCCCTTACTATGTGCTATACTGCAGCATGCGTTCTCCGAGCTGACAGGCCTTGGGTTTGCTGGATGCAGCTACCGAGTTGGGCTTTTGATTCTGAAGCCTGGGCAAGTTGCACAGAGTGGCCGATTGGTGACATGTGTACAGACTTTCTGGTGGAGTGTTTCTGTAAATGCAGATGAATACCTTGAGCTGGTTGGCCACCATCCTTTGGCGTGCCTGGGGTTTACAGCCCCCCTCATTACAAGCCTGGACCTGGCATGCAAGACAAGCAGCTTGTCTTGCAGTGATCGAAAGCTGATGGGCAGCTGGCCTCCAGATCCATGGACAACGAATGGGCAAAAGGGCGTATCAGCTTTGAACATACCACATGGCAGTATTAGGAGGGTGCTGGAATTACTGCTGCTGCTACTACCCTTGTCCTACTTGAAGAAAAGACAGTAACAAGAATACTCATTCCACGTTGCTTGTAAGGTGCGGCAAATCTTATGTTGTTCGGACCATCACTCCACAGAACCTCGAATGTGTGTGATGAGTCTTTGCCTGGTCAGCTTCCAAGTGCTCAAGACCTATTGCGTTCCCACCTAGGAACATTCATGTGGTATCGCCTTGCGAGCTCATAGCAACAGATATGACAGCTGATGACAAATCTCAAGATGTTGTTTTTTACATGCTTCACATATGTAGAGATGCATTCTTCACCTGGCAACATGCTGACCTCAAGAGTAGTAGGACTCGACATTGATGAACCCAGCCAGCCTTGATCAGACAGAAGCTAGGACTCCTGTCCCATGTCCCCTTTTCTCCGCCTCTCATGACCCATCTGCTCATCCCTTCATGATCTATTCCGCTCGGATCCCTACAGGACACTTGTCCCCCATTTTTCTCAACTCATCTCACTCGGCACGTCGACTCGCCATGAGCGACCCTGAAACATCGGGGGCCGGGTCTTCCCAGTTGCCAAGCATGGAACGGTGGAACGTTGGGTGGAACGGATGTGACTGATGGGTTTCCTGTTCTTATGCCAACGTTCAGAATGATCATACAGAATGGTCATGTATATTGTAGATCTTGTGTTGATACAGCCACTGTTGACATGCAATTTGCATCTGCAGATTCATGGGTGTGGGTCGAAACATGTGGCTCAGGGTTCCACCAGAAACTTGGGCAGCATGGGAGGCTACAGATTCTTGACCCACAGTTCACTGTCAAAGCACAAATTGTTGTCAACCAGTGACAGTGACTTCGCAGGTTGGAATTGAGAATGAGGCCAGCTTTGCGTAGGCATAGGTGAAATTATCCGTCTCAGATGGGCGTAGCTTCTAACCAGATGTGCTCAACCATTTGCGAGCTAAGTGTTTCTACAGTATGAAGTAGGACGCCTCTGGGTCTTTCATGATTGACTCTCCTATATGATTTCAGACTTGACAGAAGGCCTTGGCCATCGCAGCTCATGTTGAACTTAGCCAAACTTGGTGAGCTTTGATGCGGCACACTGTGCCTTAGCATTCTACACATGACACAATATGTGTATGACCTTATCAGTTGTCTCACTCACTGCACTTGTCGCATGGTTGAATGTTGAACGATCGGAGCTTGGCCGAGGTTTCTCAAACAGCCGAAGTTTGTCTCAGAATCCCACCTAGCTTCCTTTGAAACAAAGCATCCAGATTCTGCTGCTTGCATTGCCCACTTGGCAGGTTTCCTTGACCGACTCGGCGGGAAAACCCAGACTCACGCAGTAAGAGTGCTTGTTTGAACATCTAAGAATGGAATTCGATGGACACCAAATCCAACAGATCACGAAGTTCCACCAACGACCCAAGCGAATTCCACCGCACCGATGCTTTTTGAGACACCTGGTGTCCGCTCAAACGGGTCCCCAGGCTCGGCTGAGCTTGGTCAGAGTGCAAGAGGCGCTGTCACCGGGTTCTCCGGTTCTCCGGTCACAGAGGCCAGAGCCCAACAAGCACCATGGGCGCGCGGTTTAAACCGTGTGGCCCTGCCTCCTTACTCAGTTAAGTAGGCGCTTACTTCAGTAAGTTTAGCGGAGAAGTTCGCTCCTAAGGTCCTAGCTAGGACGCAGGATAGCTCACGCTTCAAGGAAAGCTCCCCCGGCCTGAGGCCGGGGGGGAGCCTCCTTGAAGAAGCGCTTGCGATAATGATTTGGTTCCTAGATGTGTAGGGAAACTTAACTTGCACAGCTTCCATGGCTAGGATGCTTGCGTATGCTTGCGTGTCATACCTGAGTGCCATGCTGTTCGTAGTTGCTTGTGATGGGTGCGTATGAATTTGATTATGTTATACTATCTCATTTTATAACGTGTTGAGCTATGAGCTTCGTGTAGAATCTGCCAGGAATTCTGCCTGGGATGACAACCCAGCTTTGCATATTTTGCATGGGCCATTTGTTCCTGATAACTCATACCATATCAGCATCAGCCAGCTGTTTTCATAGCAGGTGCTTCAGAGCATCTTCGAGTTCTATGCCAGATGGGACTCAGTGTTGTTTTCTTCTTTCAAGCTGGCCAATACTCTTATACGTATTTGTTTGAAGGAAGAAACTCACACTAATTTCAATCTGATTTGTTTAGGTTGTTTACGTCTCTCGGCCCATGAAGTGAAGAGACGGTTCTTGTTGATCAGTGGTCTACGGTTCTCAAAGCTTTCAAGAAATAGATGTCTCGGTTTGCGCCTGTAGCCTGAGAGTTGCCGCGTACAGCTCCGTGCTTTTGAGTTCTTGCCGGCTTTGGCCAAGGTGCTACAGCTTTGCAAGAGCCGAGGCCAGCCAGACAGGGGCACGGCTGGGCACAGATGGACGGCTGGGAATTTCTCCAAAAAGCAACTGCTTTGTTTCGATTCTGATGTCAAAAGCGATGGCCTCCACCCTAAGAGCGATGGCCTCCAACCTTTCTTTATTCATTGCCATGACACTTAGTTTGATCTCTAGAAGGTCCAAGTGCTGAAGATGTTTCTTTGTACAGTTGGTTTTGCGACATGCTCATTCACCATGTGCCAACACCTTATGTGCGTTGATGTACTGTGATGATCAAGAAACAGATGGATAAGTAAAGCGTTGCCGTCACCCCACAATATTCACGAAAGCTAGCATCAGCTAGCTGGAGTTGCTCTTGCTTTAGCAAGTCAAGGGCTCGCAGCCTCGAGAATCATGAATCACGTGAAAACTTCACGTGTAGGGGGGGGCCCCCCCCCCCGCGGGTTCAACTCCCCCCTGGGACGCTTCCGGAACGTGCTATAGTGCTATGTTTAGGTGGCAGGTGAAGTAGGCCACTGTTTGAGTTTGGAAGGGGGGGGCATGAAACATGAAATTTACGCGAGGGTTCAAGGCTTCAATGATGAGCATCACGGGAAGTCAGAAACCAGGCGTATCAGATACACGTGCCTTTGAGCTTCCTTCGGCATCTCAGTGCATATGGCTGACACTTCACTCGACAAAGATGCTCAAACAAACATACATAAGCCAGGTGTATCTGATACGCCTGGTTTGTGACTTCCCGTGATGCTCATGATGCTGCGTTGCTTTTCTTCAGTCCCTCATTACATATACATGACGATCCAACAGCAGATTCAACAAGCTCACATGCTCATGACATCGACATCGATAGAAGAAACCAAACAAATCATGCAAGCAGCTTTGTTTTGCCTCTGGGACACCTCTTGGGCACCTCTTATGGCATCCACACTGGTTCAACTCCTCCGTGGAGGTTTTGGGATACAGCGCAACAGATTCAACAAAGTCACAGGTTCGTGAACACATCGGATGCATCGAACAGTGTGGCAAAGTCCAGCCACGCTTCCTTAATTATCGGGGACTTCAATTCTAAGGTTGGCTGTGTCATTGCTGTTTGTGTGTCTTACATGTTCACAACCTCATGAGCATTTGCCTCACTCCGCTTGATGTCCCACCAGTCCGGATGCACCCCTGCTAGCTTTCGTCACCTACCCTCGGCCTCAAGTTTGTCGTTGCTGTATTGTATATATATATATGCCTAAAACACTGCAACATACCAGTGAAATTAAGCCTATGGTTTCTTTTGGGGGGTACCATATGTATGTGTATATATATATACATATAGTCTAACCGACAACCCTGGTTGGCATGTGGGCACCGATCTAGAGTCCATTATACAGGGAACGAACAGGGAACCAAGAGTAAACCAAACTTCTTGCAACAGAACCAGATGCATTGAAAACAATACAACACAAACACAGGTAAGTAAGCAGAATACCACAGGCAGCCATGGACTACAGTGGTTTGCTAGCAAGCTTGCAGATGGTGCCCCTTACAAGTAGAAGTTTACAACTTCCATTGTTTTGCTCTTCTAGAGTGGCAAGAGAGTCGTTTTCCGGCAGTTTGAAATACTGGTATGGTGTTCAAAAGGATAAAAGGTGAGTTTCTTCATTTTCATCCACGTCAATTAAGCACCTGTTGCAAAATTGAAGTTAATGGCTTCGTGTGCTTGTACTTGCCTGTAATGACAGCTGCTTCTGGCCTAGGCTTACAAATGCCAAGTTTACTCGCATTGTACAGGGCTCAGGTTTCCATCACTGCAATGCTGCTTTGCCTTCCGTTACTCAGGGTGACGCAGATTAGGAAGCACCGAATGATAATGAACAGATGATAAGAGCAATCAGATGATGCACGCCCCGCCTTCTATGTCTGGCTGCAGCAGCAGCCGTTCCACGAACTCCGCTGAGACGTTTGATCGAGCCGATTTTTGCCAATTGAATGCTCATGAAAAAAAGGATGGGTTGGTCACTGGTCCAATCTCAGCTCTATGGGGTGGACCAACCCATCCATGCCTGGCCTTACTACTAGGAGATCTAGGAGCAAGAAGCTACTAGGGGCTCCTGGCATCGCTACTAGTAGCAAGGACGCTACTAGGGGCTCCTGGCCTTACTACTAGGAGCAAGAAGCGACTAGGAACCCATCCATGGTGTGTCCGGGCTGCGGCCGAACGGCCCATGGAACGCTCGAGGTCATGGATGCAGCTTTGGTCGATGAGAAGCTCACGCCAGCAAAGGACGGCAGAGCGGGACGGAATTGCAGAGATTTCGCATGCTTGGCACCCAAGAGGAACAACCAAGTTAAGTGTGAAGCTAAATTGAAGATCCCCCCAGAAAAATAGGCCGTGGCGTTTGTGCCATCCACTCTACCACAGCTTGGAGGAAACAAGTTGCTTGTTATATGTTATTTGAAGACTCACACACAAGGAATCATGTGTGTTTGTGAGAAGCATACAAGGAGCGTATCATGCAGCTTCATTGCAACGTGTTTTTGCAATACTTTTGACAAATGATGACTTGTTGAACTTTGGAAGGAGGCCCAAAGAACTTACCAAGCAGTCGGGTCTTTTAGATGTGCACAAATCTTGAACAGAATTCAGTGTGGAACCGGTCGATAAAGATTTGACTAAGGTGCCAAATGGTGCCAATAGTACTAGAGAAGCCCGAGAACCTCCGCCGGTGTGCTTGAACCACATTTCAAAGAATAGAAGGCTACTCTGCGTCAGTTACACCATGTTGGGTTAACGGTGGGTTTGCTCCGCAAAACAACTGTAATCGTTTGCAATGTGTTCATGCCGTTTCGATTGTGACTGAAGGCAACCCCCAAACCCACCAGATCCCATGAGGTTGTCAATAAGAGTCAACTCAAGTGCTTTTTCCGAAAGTCTTGATTTAAGAGTGTATGTTCGATAATTCCGGTTACTGTAATTCAATTGATTAAGCCAGTATGTTCAATAGTAGTTGATTTAATTCAGTATGTTCAGAAGCTTTCAACGGTGCGCCTGCTTTTCAGGTGGATGTGACCTTCAGCAGAGCCACTCCGACATGCTTGAAGCGGATGTTGAACATACGCAAGCATTTCCCAAGCCATGATCGTAGTTGGGCCTTGTGTAGTTTTGCTTAGGCTCTAGACAGGAAAGGACTTGAAAGGACTCTTTACAGGCTGAAAAAGCGTGACCAACGCTGGCTGAGAAAATATGAGAAGCTGTATCCTCACTGCATGATTAGAATAGGTATGTACACAGACTTGATGGTCCCACACTTGTGCAGCTTCGCCCCACAGGTGTGTGGCAACTCGCCCCACATGATGCTGCCCCAATTTCGTGATGCAGTTGGGACCACCCAGTTGCTTGGACCAGTTCTTGTTGAATTCGATTTGGCTCATTGTTTTGACGTTTTCTCAATGGCCTTTCTTGTGAATGTTGGGAGCAACATCTCTCAAACAAACATGGAACTCGATTCTCTTAAGCATCTCAAGCAGTCTCAAGCTCTCAGGCCATGTTTTAGTCCAAGTGGCCAAGGAGAGTGCGCAAATCTAGAATCTAAGAAGCCTAGCAGAGGCCGCAACTGGCCGTGGAGTAGTAAAAATGGCTTACCTCTTTGGCTCTCATCGTCAGTGGGTCGATCAGCCTTCCCTTCGTCTCGTGTTGCAACGACGTTCTCGCCTCAGATGGTCCGCTTGGCGGCCATCAAATACCCGCAGCTGTCTCGAACGGAGGCGTGGGGCGAACGGGACGGCGAACGGTTCGCTTCGATGTTTGATCAAGACCGAAAGCTGGTGGCGAACGAGCACCGACTTCTAAAGGCTCTTTGACATGCAGATATCTGAGATCTTTTCGCATTTTGTGGTGGATGTATGATGTAAATGTGGATCATTCCGATCCACAAGCGCTTGAGCTAGATTCGCTAGAGCCTTCAGATTCTTTGATTGATGCATGATGATGCATGGTCATGTTTGACCACCAACCCCTGGGCGCATCATGTTGTCTCGATTTGTTCATCGTCCGGTGCGGAGAGCCCCTGGTGTGAACTGAGGCAGTTTTGCAGATCTTCAAAAACCTGGCAACGTTTCAGGGGCAAACCAAAGGCGCGCACGTCCTGCAGTCTTGAGTCTTTTTGGTGTCCCGCGTTTGTTTCTGTTGATACTGTCCTTTTCTTACATAATCAAGCTCGCACTTTTAGTGTTGGAGAAAAAGCAACAAGGCTTTAACCATCGAGTGCAGAAAAGTGAATCAGGACCAGCGGTCACAGCTGACACGTCGCCGAATTGGGTCAGCACATCCCGATGAAGACATCGTCTGATTGGCACCCAAACGGTCGTAAATGAGTTTGGACTCGAGAGACCTGAACAAACCCTGAAAGTAGATGGACAATCAAGCCGTCGGAAGACATGGCCCGTAAGTCTTATAATAGATAGATATCATGCTTCTAAGACGTTTTGGAATGTCCAGAAGCGACTTTGTGCGCAACTTCCCCACCAGCACATAATCTATCCGTTGGCCTTTGTTTTTTATTGAGCTCTTTGCACACAATGTCTGTTGATAAAGACTGAATCAGAACTATCACACAAGGTTAGATTTTGTTCATTTGCAGTATGCCGTTTTTGTACATCACCCACGGGTTTAAACAATAGACTGGTATACGGTATACGCTGGAACATGTCCTTTTCATCTCTAGAAAAGATGACTTGTTATGATGCTTCTCCGATAGACAAAGTTGGAACCCATGCGAAGAACACGTTAGTCTCATTTTTAGCCTGTCATGCAGCCACACGAGCCTCAGATGTTTTCTCCGAGCTTGACGATGCCGTGTTGAGCCTTTTGGGCATCGCCCGGCACGGGTGCCCAAAACGTTCTTTGCCGCCACATCGAAGCACGTTGAAGCGCTGTGCGAGAGCAAAGCTAAAACTATATTGAGTTAAACAGAGGAGTTTCACTTGTTCAGCTGTAGTACCGGCTGGTTGGAAGGAAGAGGAGGAACATGCAGATGTCGGCTCAAGGATGACAGACTTGAAATTTTTAGAGCCCGAGTCATATGCAGAACAGGACCCGAGAAGCGGCTCACAGTCGTGAAAGTTTGCAACCCGACAGGGCAGAAAAAGGGCCTGCCGTAACCAGATCCAAGTCTGTTAAACACAGACGAACGAAGGGTTTGAGGGTCGAAGTCACTGGACTGTCTTAGCGTCTTAGTGGATAGGAAAGCTTCGAAAGGGCTTTGGAATCTTTGGATAGGTGATGTTTCATGTCTTTGTAGTTGTAAGTGAGGGCAACTCCAAGTGGATGTTGAGGGTCTCAATGAGTCTCGATCATTTTGTAGAATAGATTGCAGGAAAGAAGCGGGAAGCATAGACATTCACGTTTATCTGGTATATTTGGAAGAATTTGTTCCGGTTCACTCATTCTGTCTTTCTTCTATCATCATATAACCTGATATAGTAGTAGGATGTAGTAGGCATTTTTCTAGCACCAAGTAGTAATGTCGACCTCATAACAATAAATGCCCCCTGAATAATGCTAAACTTTTCCAAAAACTATTAATCAAAGGAAGTTTAGAAGGAACTTCCGTGTTACGGACATTCAACAGCTGTTCAACCACCACTCATCATACACCACTCATCAGATTTCGTGGCAGGTGCAGCAATTTGTGAACCTCCATGTGCAGATTTCGTGGCAGGTGCAATGCAAAATGCGTTTTCGAGAGATAGCGGACGCACGAAATGCTGTATTTTTCAATAGAACCGGTGGCTTCGAACCTGGCAAGTCTAGCTCTGCGGAACGACTGTTGCGAGACGGTCTCGGGTCATGCTCGGTCGGCCGTCCATTGTGATTAGGTTTTCACTTGTCTCTTGAAGTGCAGATTTCGTGGCAGGCGCAGCACTTTGTGAACCTCCATGTGCAGATTTCGTGGCAGGCACAGC
>CAXAMN010022917.1:2298123-2321443 GCA_963970005.1 Durusdinium trenchii | reverse complement strand
CCCCACAAGCTGCCCAAACCTTCAACTACACCAGACCTGAAATAATGCTAAACCAAACCTGGCTGGTTTCATTTCCTTTTGTTTCCCTTTCATTTCCTTTTCTTTCCATATATGCTCCTTTCATTTCCTTTTCTTTCCATGTGTGTTCCTTTCATTTCCTTTTCTTTCCTTTCATTTCCCTTTCATTTCCTTTTGTTTCCCTTTCATGTCCTTTTATCTCCTTTTATTTCCCTTTCATTTCTTTCCTTTCCTTCAATCTCCTTTCCTTTCCTTTCATTTCCAATTCAAATCAAGATTTTCTAGGATTTTTCTGGATTTTACACTTGATCAAGGGGGGGGGTTTATTGTTTAGAGGCGGACATTAGCAGTGCAAATAGTAGCCTACCAAGTAGGCTTTCACATCGGGCACCTCGCCGATGTCCTTTCGACGTCACCGGGCCCCACGAGGAGCTCTGGTGGGACTTGGCCAAAGCCTTCATCCTCCCGGTCCCGTCGACGGTCTCAGAGTTGGAGCCGCACAAACAGCGGATTTGCACCTTGGACCTCTTGGACCTGTTTGGTCGCCGGGTGGGAGGAGTCAAGGCAACATGCGCTTGATGTGATGGTCATTGATGTTCGGAACGTGCCCATTTGGCACTGACATTGGGTGTTTTTTTTTTTTTTTTGCGAGACACCTTCACAGATTTAGGGTAGGTAATGGGCCTTTTCTCTGGAAGACAATATGTTGACACACACACACACACACGATTACTGTACAAACTATCTATAGTGTCATTTCACTCAGGGACCTACCAACACCCAGGCTGGGCGACAGACTCTTCGGTGGTAGTCAAAGCCCTAATGACCCACCTATTCTTTAATTCTGAGAAAGCCATGGTCATGGTCCATGGTATTTCTAGATCACACTCTGGCGATCCCTTGACAGCACAAGAACCGGACGCAGCTGCGCAGCTGTTGCAAATGGTTTCTGTGAACCTCGGAAGGGGTCCAGCTCAGGTACGGACCAGAGCTTCCTTTTGTCAATCCTCACAGACTCCCAGAAATGCAGCTACAGCTGGCAAGTGCTTCAATTTGTCAGCGAGGATGGGCCGGGCTCAATTTTTTGGTTCCGGCATAACAGGCTTGTTGATGGCTTGTTGATGCCCCAGCCGCCCTATACCACTATGAATTCAAATAGGTGTTGGATAAGAAATCATTAGCCGCAGCCTACATCGTGCGTTGGGCAGTGGGCAAGATGATGGCAAAAGGAGCGCTGCGACGTTTGCAAGATCTTTCAAGTCAAACACCGGATACAGAAACCAGTGGAAATGTAAGTTGCATTTTCGCCAAACTGTAACTTACATTTTTGTAGAACTAGTAAGTTACATTTAGGCTCTTTGATCAGGGGGCAAAAATGCAAGTTTCATTTTGTTTGTTAATGTAACTTCATCGACTTCAAAAATGACACATTAATTACATTTTGGAGGTGTTTTATTGGAGGTGGTTTCAATGGAAAATGTATTTTAGATTTCCTGGAGGCCCCCCTAACAACACGGTAGAGATGATATACCAGATCCTGAGTTGCAAACCAACACGTATTCGCTTTCAACACGGTCTTTTTGAGTCAATGTGGAACCCTATCACGGGATTTGAGAGGTTGCGATGCTCACTATATAACTCTATTTAGGAGCCACTGAAAAGGGGGACACTTCAGCAAACTTGTCAATCAAAAGCTAAGGCAGAGAGATGTGAAAACATTCCATGTTAAAAGGCTATCGCACACTATCGAACATCTACTCCCTGGCTTAGCACACCGGCGGTGCTCAGCCCGTCTCCGCCGACTCCACCAGGACTTGAAGGACGATCGCCGCTTGGAGCTGGGAAGGGGGTGGAGTGCATGAATCCGAATCCCCGGCCACTCTGACATCCCATTTGGCCGGGTTTGATGGCCCGGTCGTTTGCTTCACCATGTTGGGAGATGTTGGGAGTTTTCGTCTCGGAAGAGCTTTGTTTGGGATTTGGCCACTGAGGGGAGGTCTTCAGAGCCGCGATTTGCTCACAGCCGCAAGGTGCAGAGTGTCTTCGGATTTGTGAAGCGTTCGTTGTTCCGAGCCAAAGTTTAGTTTTTGAGGTTGGGAGGCCACTCAGGGGATTGAGCTTCCACTGTCACCCATCAGCTTCATTTTAACCTGCCAGAATAAACCAGAGCTTCGAATCCAGCGACCATGCGTGAAACTCCCCAACAAAATAGACTCAGAGATGCAATTGAGAAAGTATCAGTATCAGAATGAAACAGTATTGAGTCAGAGACAGAACTATCCTCAAGTTTAAGTGGGGTGTTGCACGCAGCTAGTGCTTCCTTTGTTGTTAATGCTTTCCTCGAAAAACGATAGGGGACGTCCTAAAAGCGATACCTCTAAGACGTGCATTGCAGAAAGATCCTTAGAGAGTTGTCACAGCTTGGAGCCGTTTTGGCCTGCGCACCAGCGGTCTACTCAGCTTGACCTTGATCATGGGCAGAGCTCGGGAAAGAGTGCGGATCCGTTTTTGCTTCCATGTAATGGGCGATTTCAATGATACCCCAACGATACCTCACAAGGTATGTTTTCTCAGCCGCATGACAAGATCCCCGCACTGCTGCTGCTGCTGCTGTTGCTGCCTGCTGCTTGCTTCTGCTTGCTGCTTTGCTGCTGCTGGCTTGCTGGTGTTGCTGCTTCTGGTATGCTGGTCTGCTGCTGGCTTGCTGGTGTTGCTGCTTCTGGCTTGCTGGTGCTGGCTGCCTGCTTGCTGCTTTGCTGCTACTGTTGCTGGCTTGCTGGTGTTGCTGCTGACGTGTTGCTGCTTCTGGCTTGCTGGTTGCTGCGTTGCTGCTGATTTTGCGCTGCTGGTTGCCTGCCTTGCTAGTGGCTTGCCGGCCCTCGTGGTGTGCTATTGCCTGCTGCTGGTCTACGAGTGGCTGCTGCTACCCACAAGTCGTTGCTGACCAACGCTTCGTTCACCCCCTTTTCTCAAGTTGCATTCCCTGCTTGGAGTGCCCAAAACTTGTGGAAAGACAAAAACATACCAAAGCCCTGAAAAACGATAGGGGACGTCCTAACTTGTCCATGCAGACACCATGAACAAGTAGTTTTGGCACCACCACTGATATCACATAATCATATAATGTAATGAAGCATTGTAAGGGCGTGACAAGACAAGACATCACGATTTCAAGTTTGATCGCATGGTTGCTTCGCAATGATCTCCAAGATGGACCGGGCACACCTGCACCCCCTGATAGGCTGGAAGTCCTTGAGGTTCGCTTCCTTGAGCCTTGGCAGCCTTGGCTCTTCTTCAGTTCTTTTCTGCAGGGGTCTGGGCAGTTTGCATCCAGCGAACCGAAGATGTATTGCTGGGAGATGGCTTCACCATGCTCATCGTGTCGTCATTCTTGGCTCACCTCCGTTGCACGTTGTGCTGAGGAATGTGCGGAAGGATACCTCGCTTTGCCACGAGGACGGCTTGGTGGGGCATGAATCTTTACCAAGATCCAGGGGTTTTAGTTTATTCCGCTGAATTAATCTTGTTGGAACGCGACTTCTAGCCGAGAGCACTGAATACTCAGGCTAGGGAGAGCAACTGGGCAGGACCCAGAGATGCCATTGTGAAATCTGGAAAGTCGCAACAAAATTCTGGCGCAAGCACTATCGTCAGCTCCCAAAGGGGTTAATGTTTTTACAGATGTCACTACCATTCCATCGTCATCCACCTCTCTCTCACTTGTGCAATTGTTTCAACTGTTCAAGTTGATTGAACAAATCACGTTGGTACTGTGCATGTGTTTGTGTCTTTCCTCTTTGAATTCCAGGCAGTCAAGAGGAATGTTGCGGCGATCGAGTACATTCCAAGTGAATTACGACACAACGGTACCTTATCTATTCAGAGGTTGTGGTTTTGGTCTGACTGAAGGGCTGCTTCCTATTTTAAGACAAACACCACAGGGAATACAGAATTGAATGTAGGACCATTGCTATTGAAGGCTATTGAAAGACACGGAACACCATCGGCAAATCTTCCCCAGAATCCATTTGCTATATTATCGAATTCACTGCTTCCAGTTTTGTGTTTGTTGGTTTGTTTTGTTTGGTTTTTCACTTCCATACTGCCGAATCTTCCTGAGGCACCTTTCTCTCTTTGTGGCTTCACAGTGCCATGCAGAAACTAAATACCAAACCGGACGCGTGGCAATGCTGACAGTTGCTGACTGGACAAGTGGTTCGGGGTCAATGGATTTGAGTCACACAGTGTGTTTATGCATGATGTTTAAACATATGTATATTGTATGTATAGTGTCTACAAGTACACATGCACAGACTGCACAGATGTATAGATCGACGGAAGAGCACACTGCATGCTGGTACATTGGGCGCATGGGGACCAAGCCAGGGTTTCAAGATGATGTACATAGAAGCTTCTCTTGGAACACACACACACACACACACGCCCCGGCAGAGGAGAGCCAGGCTCCCGATCCGAGGGAGTGTAAGTGATGTTTCCTTGGTGTGAGTACATATCCCTATATTTAAGATCTTTAAGCCTCCAGCAATGTTGAACAAAGAAGCGGTGTGACCAGACTTTGCATGTTGACTAAGTCATGTATACTGAATACGTAGTGGAATGAACTGAACACCTCATGGTATGGATTAGTTGATTGAACCTGTATGGCAAACTATATGATGTAAGCCTGCCAGAGTCGTTTGCAACTGAGGAAAATAAGTTTGAATCGGACTTCAACAAGGCTTTGCGGAGTGGTGCTCAACCAAGGAAAGGAGTGACTGGGACAAAGACGACAAAGACCAGAGGGCACTGTGTGAACCGATGTGAACAGACAGACTTCGGAAAACTGACACACATTGTTACTACTAGCGAGGCACCTCTTACTAGTAGTAAGGCACTTGTTCCTAATAGCTTCTTGTTACTACTAGTAAGGCACCTGTTACTACTAGCGATGCACATGGAGCATCATGGAACACATGATTTGACAATACTGGGTTGGTCACACATGACGGGTGGCTGCTTTTGGCTGCTCTTGTTCACGGGTGATTGGCTCCACATGACTCGGGTGAGCCGGCTCAAGCCGCTCGAGGTCGGGATGCAAGACGCCAAGAATGTGAAAACTGAACGTGTCGTGCCGCTAGCTGCACTTTGCGTCCAATGTGGCACCAGGTGCGCAGAGGGCCCAGAGCTGGAAGAGAAGATATAGAAGATTGAGAAGTTCAGAAGTACGAGTACACATGTCATTGTAAGGTTTCACTACGCCCCACAGTCAGATATGCCATGATATGCCCCCCCTGTTGAAAAAAAATCTAATGCACGCGCACGTGATCTATATCGAAACAAAGCCCTTGGCAATCCAGATGCATCCTGGTGTCCATCGGCTACTACAAGACAGTCACTTGACACATTGACCAGAGAGGTGCTTGTGTTCTCGGCCCCACCGCGTGAAGTCCTATCCACTCCAGGATCCCAACAACGGGGAGGAAAATCCACTCGTGCGCGCTTTGTCCGGGGTTTATACGGGTGCCCCGCGCGGACACGGGTGCAGACGGGTGTCGACAGGTGCGAAATTGGTGTTGAACGAGGCAGCCAAGTTACTAGTAGCGTCCTGCCTAGTAGTAAGGCCAGGAGCCCCTAGTAGCATCTTTGCTCCTAGTAGCGATGCTCTTTGTTACTAGTAGCTTCTTGCTCCGAGGCGACCAAGACAGCGGTGGGAGATCTCAGATATCCTGGTCTCAAAGTAAAGGCCGGCGAGTCTCCCTATGATGCTGCTGCGCGCCTTTGCAAGACCCGGCACCTGGGCATGGTTGGGCACATGGAATTTGGCAGCTCAAGTTTTGGGCTTGACATGATTTTGACGGTCGCCTTGGCATCATGTCATTCTGGTGAGGCTTGCTTTGGCCGCCAGTCCTGTCAAAACCCAACCGTCGAGTCTCGATTCGTGGGGGAAGATTCATCGAACTCGCCGTCTCCATGGGCCAACGACCCCCAACGCAATGCCAGCTTGCGTTCTTGGACTCATTTGCAGGAGGAGCAAAGCATCGCAAAACCAATATTGAATATTGCTTGCAACCTGCGATGTGTTATTGCAGGTTGTCCTCATGGACGGAGTATGTTCAAGTGGAAACCTCTTCCTTTGATGCCAAAGAGGAGTCTTTGTGGTGAAAAAAGCCAAGCTGTTGGACTGTGTATTGTAACATACAGTATTGCAGCAGTTGAGTTGCTGTTCGACTATAAAGCTGTTGGACTATGTCACTATTAATCACCATTATGTTGGACTGCTAGTTTACAGTGTATATATATATTATATAGAGAGAGAACTTTTACTTACCCGTTGAAGGTGAATCATGCTACAAACGACTGTGATTGTTCGAACCTTCGGACACCCAGATATCCTGCATACTACGGCCAAGGGAAGGTGCTTTGATGCTGGTGTTTGCTCTACTCTCTCCGCAGGAGGATGATATCTCACATTCCACTGGCCTTCCCTCACGCTATTTGCGAACGATCTTCCGGGGTCATATGAACCCATCGGTGCCCTGGGCCAAGCACGTGACCTTTGGAAAGCAAAAGAGACATGTCAATCCCGTCAAGTGAGATATGATTGCATTGTGTGAGTGTGTGGGGAACTGAGGTGCAAGCGCATCGCACATTCACATGCACATATATAAGTAAGTCAAGGGGAGATTGCATTGAACCTTTGGCATGTGCTTCTTTGCTTTTGAGCTGAGTTTGATTCAACCTTCATGTTATCCGTATGTGTCTTTGTGGCCGTGCCAGTCTTTCGCTTGAGAGCGGACTTACGGCTTAGCAGCTTACCCTTGTGTTTCCTATTTACTCCCAGATCATCAAATCGTTGGGTTTATTCACATCCTCGACTCGAACACTCGACCAGGTTCGCTGTTCACCAGGTACAGACTGAACTGCATATTATGAGCCCTCAGATCATGCGCAGTTTTGGCCACTGAATGGCCGTGCATCCTTAGATTTAGTATCAGCGAGTAAGAAACACGACATGGTGAAGGATAGAACCATGCGATGATCTGGTTTTCTTACGAACCAGGTTCACCGATAGGGTCAACTGACCCAGGAAGTTCATTCCTTCTCGCCTGGGCGGTCAACCAGTGAAGCTGAGCTCCAAGCAGAACAGTCTCGCTGATCGCTTTCGGCGGGCTCACAACTTCACACTGCCTCCATTGCCACCCGACATCTTTGCTTTCAAGAAGGACCTGACCTGGACTGAAGGGCGTCGCAGTCTTAGGCGTCGCCTTTGGCATTGTAACATGGAAGGAGTGTCCATTGTCCATAGTAACATGTAGAAACCTGAGAACCATCAGAAGGATGTGGAAGGTCAATCGCTAGCAACTATGCGTCTTAGGCGTCGCATTCGGAAGCTGAAGCTGTTGGAACTATAAGCCCGGCATGGTCTCTTGCGCTGTACTGATGCCAACTGATCCGAACGCTGCCCTCAGCTTACCTAAAATATCCTAAAATCATGCCACTGACAGCCTCATGGGATCAACATCAAGACATGAGCAACAGCCAACAGGGTCCTGTCACAAGTCTTTCTGTGAGAGTAACTTTTGCATAGAAATCATGAGGGAATCCTGTACGGCGATATCTGCGATATAGAACAACCAAAAGCCATCTAGAAAAAAAAGCTGGGGCTGGAAGGGCTGCCGTGTAAAGAATTATCTCTCTCTCCCTCCCTCTCTCTCTCTCTCTTTTTCTTTTGTCTCCGCCTCTACCCATATCATCCCATATCTATGAATGAAATTGACACAGGCATCCGAAACACTGTAAAGCGATATAGCGAACAACCAAAAGCGATACCAACATGTGGAGTCCGCTTTTGTGTGCATAGGTTTTGGCGCTCTCTCACATGGATAGAACATGATAGAACCAGGTTCCACATCTCAGCGCTCGCCGCACCAGCGGATTCTCCGCATCTCCACCAGGACATTGGCACTGAGGAGGTGGTTTTGTGACTTGGACGATGAGACTGAGAAGGGGAGTCAGAGGCGACTGACGGTTGCGCTCGAACCTTTTGAGACATAGAAGAATCCCGTTTATATCGTGGACTGCAGCTCGTGTGTGTTCTTTTTTTCTGGGTTTAGTTTGGGGAACTTGCAAATCTAGAAAACCATTTGACGAGTGTTTATATCGATTTGTTGTTTGGTTTCATTGATCCTCGGTCATCGTTGGGAGGATCGCTCATGACTGACGTGGCATGTGGTTGTCCTTGAAGGTCACAAATTCGCTTGCTGACATAGGCCGCAGGGTTGTCCTGGTGCACCTTGATCCCCCTTGAAAATGGAGATCAGTCTTTGCCCAGGTATTCGTGGATGCCAGATTGGGAATTTGAGCATCTGCGTTCCTTAGCTTCTTCATGGCGCCGACAAATATGTTTTATCCTTTGTGCCATCACTTGGGTGTTGGCGTCGTGATATATCACTTGCATTGACTTGCTGTATTGCTGTATTGCACCTTGTGGTCACATTGCAACAACTGCCGTCATTTTGATTGTGGCTTGCAGATGCCAGTAGAAAGCCTTTGCGGGCACTGTAGGTTATACAGAACAAGGACGATCCCTGGTGCGATTCTGGGTGGAGCAAGGCAAATCGGATCCAGACGCAAGGGTCCAGGCTTTACTGTCAGGCTTTACAGCAGATTTGATTTGATCGGCGGTTGTCCTGGTGGTCCGGAAGAGAGTCTCCTAGTCATGTGGTCCCTCAGAACAAGTCATATAAGCTTGCTTAAATGAGTCAATTACTATTAATTAGGATCTGGACGCTTGTAGTTTGCAAGGAGTTTCAGAAAGACGATGCTTTCTGCTCCTTTCGGAGGTGTCTTGCCAGCCAGGTGACTTCTCCATCTTAGACCCCTCGGCCGAGCGCTGCTTCACACCTGCTTTGTCATCTCCAGAGCGGCCTCTGAAGTTCTCTGCGGCCAAGAGGTGCCAAGACCGGCCGGAGGGCGGGCGCCGAAGGGGAGTGGTGAGAGAGATCCGGACTGAGAGAGATCATGACAATTGAGACTCAGACTGTCAGACTCCAAAAATCGATGGTCATGTCAAATCATGTCAAATGACACAAAGCAATATTGTCCGCAGCTCATGTCTTCCATACGTGTCCATTTATGACCAATTGTTTCTGCAGCAGGTAGGCGTTTTTTGTGCAGAGCGCACAATCTAGAGACACAAAGTCGACAAGCCTATCGTTCTTTGGGCCAAATTCAATAGCTGCCATTCATCCGCTTTTGGTTCTCTTTGGTCGTCTTTGGTCTATTGAATTGATGATTTGTTGATTGTTCAATGTTCGCTTATGAGGACTGTGCTCTCCCCGCAGAAGATCCTCAATCTGGCCAAAGCATTGGCACTGAAGAGAGACACTCGGCGCTTGATTTGTTTGACAAGATAACACATTTATTACTACCATGATGGCTTTGGCTCACATGTTGAGGACTGAAAAACTCTACAACAAATTGATAGTTCTTGGGGCTGTTGGGCCATACCACCAACAGACTAATTACCTTGATGTTGATGGCCCAATACGGAGCCGCCGCTGAGTACCGATGTCCACCGCTTGTGTATCAGATTTGGCCCTCCACGGGACAGCTCTAGAAGACTGTGATGAGCATGCATGAATTAATACGTACGACTCCCTTCTCCGGTCGTGATATTACATCTTTTTTGCAGGTTTTTAGATCTGGTTTGAAGGGCTTGGAAGGTGAAGGTTCGAGCTTCTATGACGATCACTGCTTCCGCCAAGGAGGCAGCCAGTCGGAAGGTCCGTGCCAGCGTGGTGCCGACTTACTGAGGCGAGGATGGAGGGTTCAGCAAGACTGGTGAGGGTGAGACTGTGTGCAATCCTGGGGATCTAGTAACAAGCTCTCTTCTGAAGTCTTTTGATAGAGAGCACAAGTAAGCTTCATGTTTGATCTGCAAACATTTTTTCTTTTTTTAATGAACGTGGGGTACCTTGTGGTATGAAGTGATTTCAAGGTGATTTGATGAGCAAATGAAGCTGGTAAGTTGACTTGGAGCTTAATAATTGCCTGTGAGCTGCAAGTGTTCGGTTGCATGCTAGCTGGACCACTGTTGATAGGAGTGCAGTACAAATATCTCGACGAATCACTGTCCTACCCAATGTCAGTCAGACTTTGAGGTGCCGAAGCAGGCTGAAGGGATGCGAGCATTGGCTGAGCTGGCTCACACATACAACCTTTTCATCGACCGGTCGGTCTCCTGTTTATGGCTATTGGACAATGCAATTGCGTGCAAGGATTGGACTAGGAATCCAAGGAATTGTTCCGTGCCAATGAGACGGGGCGCAAATGAATCCGTGAATCGAGCCGTCAAATCTTGCTGATTGACTGCAGCTGCAGGCAGCAAAGGAAGTTTTCCTCGTTTGTATGAACATGAAGAGTTATATAAGAGATGATGAGACTTAGTTCCACTCCCTGAAATCAACTGGCTTTGTTCACATGGAACGTGACCAGTGCTAATCCTGGTCTTGTTAATGACTCGAGGAAACTGTGGTGTTTGGTCCTCGAATGAGGCACCATACATCATGTTCATCCCGAAGGATTTGCATATAAGTTTGATTAATTCTTGCCAATGCAAGCTGCTAGGATAGCTTCTTAGGATACTAAGGTTACTAAGGGGCGTGTAATGTCAACTTGAGGATCCCAGTGACTGGATCGATGTTCAGCAAATCCAGTCACTTCGTCACTTCCCTCGTTTGGAGAAGTTTCGCGGCGGAAGCGTAGAAAAAGAGGCGTTTTCTCGCCTCGCCAGCTGGTCCTAGGCGCTGATAGCTTCGCCTTTTGCTAGTAGTAACAAGTGCCACGCTAGTAGTAACAGGTGCCTTACTAGTAGTAACAATGTTTGCTATTATAATAGCTTCTTGTTACCAACCTCATAGCAATGGCCTCCAACCCAATAGCAATGGGGCCCAACCTAGTAGCTTCTTGCTACGGGAAAAAAAAAGAATTGTTTGAAACCTCAGGGCGAATACGGCAGGACACTTGCTTGTGTTGCCGCACTCCTGCCCACGTCCCACCAAAACTTGAACACGTCGTGTTAATTGTTGCGCTTGTTGTTTGAGTTGTAAAAGCTTGGGTTGACACAAAGATGCTCATGCACGAACTGCGTTCCCTTGACCATTGAGGAGTCTTCATCAGTACAGGTCCCTTTGTCCAGAGTTCTTGCCAGAGCAACTGATCTTGGGTGATTTGATGTTTTTGCAACACACTCAGCCAGAGGCAGCACACCACTTAGCCTCCAGATATTGGTAAATAATGGTAAATACTGAAGTTGCATGAAGTTGCAGGGTTCGGAGACCTATTGGCACACAAGTAACAATGCAGCATTGACGAAGGATTCAAATCTGATCTCTTGGGTAGGTACATTGACCTGAGGAGTGCTTCGTTTTGTTGCGCGGTTCTGGGTCTCATTCCACCCCACTTCAGATAGCAGATACTAGCAATGATAGGATCAATGACAGGGAAAGGATGTGTAACTGAGTTGGCCTCTGAATTAAGGCCATCGTTGCAGATCCTCTATGAGGCCGCCTGCAGTTGGAGCTTGTGCTTTAAATAGGCAAAAGTATCAAATATCGGCCAGGACGCTACTAGGAGCAAAGGGCATCGCTACTAGGAGCAAGGACACTACTAGGGGCTCCTAGCCTTACTACAAGAGATAACGTCCTTGCTCCTAGTAGTACGGCCCGGAGCCCCTAGTAGCATCCTTGCTCCTAGTAGTGATGCCAGGAGCCCCTAGTAGCTTCTTGTTCCTAGTAGTACCAAGGCCTTTGGGTTGGATAATGTTGGATAGCTCCTTTTGGGCATTGATTTGATTATAGGAATCCGCCTGCGCTGTTTCCCAACTATGTGTGAGCTTTTGTTGGATTCTTCATTTTGCCACGGTCTCTCGGCCACTATTTTAGACATCGTTCCATGCTACAAACACATGAAGACGCGACCTTCCTGGAATTGCCCAAGGGCTACTTCCCGGGCGTTCAATTTGGGAGACTTGCTGCATTTGGGGTGGGGAGCTAGGAAAGTGCACCGATGCAGTGGATTTAAAGGGTCCCTCGTTTGAACGCACACCTAGACCCACATTGACACTTTGTGGGAGGGCTTGATATGCGCGTAGAGAAATGCATGCACACCAATTAGGGTTTGTTCAACAGCCTTGGGAATGTCTCGGATGTTATTCCCTACATATTGTACATACTCCTTGCTACTAGTAACAAGGGCATCGCTACTAGAAACAAGTGCATCGCTACTAGTAGCGATGCACTTGTTACTAGTAGCTTCTTGTTCCTAGTAGCATGGCCAGGAGCTACTAGTAGCGTCCTTGCTCCTAGCAGCGATGCCCTTTGTTACTCTTGTAATGGGCAGAAGTCGCTAGACCACCAGATCACTCCGTCGCTCCACTCTAATCCCGTCTCCTTCGGGTAGACGATTGCGACGTTTGCCTTCGATCCATATAGACTCATAATGATAAAACTGCCATAAACTGCCCATATGAAGAAGGTCTAGAATGTGGTTTTCGAAATCAGTCCACATTACTCCAGCAAACATGCTTTTGTTTTCAATAAGTGCACTTATTGACAGGGCACCCACGATCTGACAAATTGATGGACATGGGTCAGTCCATCAAAAAGCAAAAAACATACTGTATCCCTGAGACGAAGTTACTCCAAGAACAGTGCTGATACAGTCCGGTGAACATAACATATGCCCGGAATGGTCACCTGTTGCTTCGTGGGTGTGTATGTGCATTCGGGGTATATATGTGGAGCTTTCCTGAGAGGCAAGGACATATTAAGCATATTCAGCATCGTTCGCGACTAGATTCCACCTTTCGTGAATCAAAACACCACCCAGGAAATCTTCTCGACCAGGACTGGGATGTGTTTTGCTACGAGAGACACACATAAACCAACGGATCATTTATGTGGTGAGGAATACGCAAAACAAAAATTATAGTAGTAACAAGAAGCTACTTAGGAACAAAGGCCATCGCTACTAGTAACAAGAAGCTCTAGTAGCTCCTGGCCATACGACTAGTCGCAGCTTAGCATCTAGTAACAAGAAGCTACTAGTAGCTCCTGGCATTTCTACTAGTACTGGGTCTAGGTGGAGGCCATCGCTATTAGGTTGGAGGCCATCGCTACAAGATGCCAAGATGCTACGAACGTAGCAATGTATCAACGGACCGTAAATCAACACCAATCTCACAAGCCTTGAGGAACGGACGTTGAGTTTGATGGTTGGACATACGGCTTGCTGCGCCATCAAGGAGCACAAAAGCCTAGAGAGTCTGTAAAGCAGACGTCTTTGGCCTCGCACTCAGCTCTTCCTGTTGGGAACAAGCGGTGCAGGGGTGGCTGGTGGACCACTTGGTCAACATGCACAGGATTGTGTACTCAACAGAGCATCACCGCAGAGCCTTGATTTTTACAGTGTTTGTGGACTTTGAAGATGGCTAAAAAAAACAAAGTGTTTGTACCTCTGTGATAGGCCGAAAGAGTGTTGCTGGACCTGCTGGATGTTGGTCACATTTAGTACTGTATCTCAGTGTGACATAGTGTGATGACGTGATTTGTGGTTTATCTTGACATGGCTTGTATCACACACTTGAGACTATTCCACAGTCAAGGACCATGGATTGTTGTTATCTGACCGATCAGTAGCTGCTTCTTCCAGAAGACCAAGTAGCTGCCACAGCCGAGTCAAATGGTATGCCACAATGCCTACAATCCTACAATGCAAGAACACAAGAGCACCAACAAACTCCTACCGTGCAAGAGTGCCAAGTATCAACAAGAATGGCAGTTGCGTGCCAGACATTGGCCGGCAGGTCCTGTTGGCAGAGTTCATGGACAGAGTGAGTGCCAACACTAAACCATACTAAACCAACCTGCCTATACAAAGCAGACTCAACACACATGTTGCTTGTCTGCACAATTGCTGAAGATCCTGAAGGTCGCATTGACGACTAGAGTGCCTAAAGCAAATTAGCAAATTGCATCAAGATGTCACTGAAGATTTCATTCCGGCAAGATGCTCATTAGACGGAGACAACGGAGACGTGTTTTGCATTGATGCTGCGCCTAGCGCCCGTCGCTTGTGCTGTGGCCTTCCCATGGCGCAAGAGATGTGAACGGCGCCAGTTCAAGGTCAGATGGAGGGACACTGGGAGCCGCCCCATTTCCTGATAAGTCAACATGATTTAATGATATTTATATAATGTTTTGGTCAACATTGACACTGAAAGGATGGTCTGTAAAGGCTAGAGAAGGAAGCGTCCCTTAGCTACCTTCATTTGAATTTATGTTTTCCATCAAGATGAAGCAATGCTCGAGGAAGTCATGGTCCATAATAAAGGCAGCTTGCTTCAATTCTCCACACATTCGCACACAACGTGCCCATGATCGATCGACAGATCGCTTCACCGTGGCATCTCACCGTTCCACAGGTGGTGCAGTGCGAGAACGGCGAGACTGCTCGCTATGTAGAAGCCCAGTGACTTGACCTCTGAAGTAACTGTTGGCACTCGATGACACAAGGGTCAAAAAGGTTTGTTTGCCATGCGGGATGCTTGTTTCGTGCGTGCAGAGCATTGCTTCTGGACTGGGAGTCCGTCACAAGCAGCTGACAGAGGTTTCCGAAATTTCACCAGTTGATGGGACAGTTTTGGTCAGGCAGGCACCGGTGCCTTTGATTATTTGCTGAGGTTCATGGGACTTCACAAGAAAGGCTTCGTCCAGCCGGGCGAGTGGATCTTCGCTTGAAGTTGGCAAGTCTCGGGAACGGGAGAGCAGGACTTGTGGCAGCCCGAATATCATCGACGCGAAAAATGTTGTTTTGAGTTTGAATGAATCCACAGTTCAATGGAAGCATCATAGTCAGTATCACACTTGAATTGAACTTGGAAAGTAAATCACAGTCACTTGGAAAGTGTATCATAGTAAATCCAGTCTCCAAGCAGAAATCGAGTTGCGTCTCCAAGCTAGTACCGTGGTGCCTAAACGTGGTGCCCCGTAGCACCGGTCACCTCGCGTCGAACCGTCGACCGTTCGAGGCATCCGGTCACCTTGTGGCCTCCGCTGAGCTTCCGCAGCGTCTGGGAGACCGGGCGATACTTCCTCAACGTCCGGCGGCCGCACGCCGCTGGGACCACGCGGAAGCGTGGGGGGGGGGTCTGGGGACCGCGGGGTGCGGAGGTTCGGTGAGCTTCGGTGAGGTCTTGCTACGCTCGTAGCGAACCTGGTTCCTAGTAGTAAGGCCAGGAGCCCCTAGTAGCGTCCTTTGCTCCTAGTAGCGATGCCCTTTGCTCCTAGTAGCTTCTTGTTCCTAGGGTTCTGAAGAAGTTGTTTGGTCTTGTTTTGTCGACCTATTTTGGAAGGTGATCGGGACGGTTCGGTTCTCAAGAGAACAGGAGGCCCGGTACAGCTTCAGAGGAGGCCCGGTTCTCGTACTTCAGGACTATTTGATCATACCCATATTTGCAAAGCACCATTTTGATGATATTTGAGGCGATCCCCAGGTCTGATAGAGTATGAGTTCATGCTTGTCGACATTCAAAAGGCAGCGGCCATTTTCCTGTCAATGAGGTCGTTGTCAAGGTCTTCAATGCAAGAGATCAGGAAGCAATAGAAGGTTTGTCGCGCCTGGGCTCTTCAAAAGAGCCGAGGACGACGGTCGGACAGATGGCACCTTGAACGTGACTTTTGCCAAGTGTTTTGAGTTCACGGACTTCTGGTGTTGAGATTTCTCATGATGTGCGCATTTATACATGTAGAGCCTGGTCAGATTTTGTATCACAACGGTTCTTTCTCGAATGGTGGTGAGAACAATGACACAGAGTTGCTGGTATGTTGATCATACTTTGGAGTTTGTGGTTTTTGGGTCAACACTCATTTTCTGGTGCTGATGCTGCCGCTGATGTGGAGAACTTTACTATCAGTGACTGGCTGTTAGAATTCAACATAAGGAATTAGGAATGTAGTTAGAATATAAAATTGTAATTCGGAGCTTCCATGCACTTAGAATCTACACCAATGCACTTAGAATATACAAGAGGCAAAACAAAAGTGATACATCTTAGCTCCTTGACTCCTCAATGATTCTTTCTTTAATGAGGAGGTGCCAACAGATAATGGATGCCAAAGATAAAGCATGCTTTGCTTACTGTAGTAAAGTTACAAATGGAAGTGATAAAGATCAATGGTGTTGATTCAATGGCTGCTCCACCATATTCCAACTGCATTGTATTCTATGTGCTATTTTTACCAGGTCTGCCTCAGTGAATTAGATCCTAATTCATGTTTTAATTGATTTTATATTCTAACTCCTGGTCAGTTACTGTATGAATTAATGTTTTTGGGACAAGTATTGACGTTTGTTTGATACATAATGTCGTTTGATTTGGTGTGACCGTGCATTGCTGGGTCATTCCGTCGGTGGTGGGTCATTCTAAGGAAAAGAGAGTTCTTTGAGAAGCATGGTTTTGTGCTGCTGAAGAAAGAGACTGCCATGACTGCTGCTGACTGGATGCAATGTGCGCCGAAAACTTTGGATTTGTCAAACTTCACAGGCCCACGATGCAGTTTCGGGGTGCCTCTCAAACTTGGACATGTGTCAACTTTCTAACTGTTGGACTTGCAGGAATGGACACTGTAATGCTTTCTATGGCGCGAAGAAGCATGTGACAAGGTGATGTGGGGCAGTGGTGCATTTCCTTAGATTGTTGATTGAAACAAAGTAGAATCCAGGTTGCTTTGGGCCAATGCATCGAACATCTTAGGAGCGAACAGGCGTGGACAATTCTTCAAGAAGTTGCTTGAACAGCTGACAACAGCCCAGTAAGCACTCCATCACTGGTTCATAAAGGCGCGCAGTCTCTCGCCACAGTTATCCAGGTCGTGCGCTGGAAATACCAACCAAATCAGTGCTAACCAAGTGATGTCAGGCATTGGTATGCCAAAGATAGAGACTGCCGTCTCTCGCATCTATGCCAAAGAAGTCGAAGAGATGGTAAGGCGAGATGGTAAGAGATGACAGTGCTATTCGGGTGGAGCAGTTCCTTTGCTTTGTGAAGTTTAGGTTTGTTTACAGTATTCTGATTCTCGCATGGATGAATCTTGTGTATATATAGTTTTAACATGTTTACGATACATATACACAATGAATCGCATGATTCGAAAGGTGTGCCGACTGTACGACGCAAGCTTGAATCAAGGAAACAACAGGAACCTCTCCATGCCAGCCCCTGCAGAATAATTCTGACAAACTATTGGCTGCACAGACAGCTACAGTGGTGTAACATGCTCAAATTCGTCACCGAATCAGAGTTGTCAGAAGTCAAAAGCGTCCATGCGATGTATCCGAATTTGTTGATCTTTGAAGGGCCATTTGTTGGTCTTTGTAACCTTCTTCAAATTGGCCTTTGTTCGTGGCTTCCATCGTTGAGTTCCCACGTCATCAGACGCCACCCACGTCGTCAGGGAATTGATGCCCAGTGCCAAAGAGGTGGAGTTGGCCGCCTGGGAAGGCACTAGAGAAGACCAATATTTATTGTTTCTAATAGCTGCTTGTTACTAGTAGTACGGCCAGGAGCCCCTAGTAGCGTCCTTGCTCCTAGTAGTGATGCCAGGAGCCCCTAGTAGCTTCTTTTTGGGTTCCTAAGGGAATACACTCCATGGAACGAAAGTTGATGGCATGGCCAATTGAAAAACCCTTTTCCGAATACCAAACATGTAGTGCCACCCGCTTCGATTATAGAATGGAAGTAGAGCTCTGACCCCGAGTGGGAGTAGGGGCTTGGCGGTTTGAGTGTACTCGGTGTTTGAGTCGTGTGATGAATGAGTGACCGTTGGCAGGGGTCATGCTTGCAACCAGAAGTTCCTGGTGTATTTGATGTTTATTTCTCGAAGAAAACACAGGGATATTTTGGATTTGGATTGGCTGGCAGCTAGCTTTACTGTATGTGGACAACAACTTTGGAAGGGTTCCACCGATACCATGAAAACTAAAACACCTCTACAAGAATCGTCACACTGAAAAGACATGTGGTCCATCAACCTCTCGAACCCCAAGGATCCTCTTTGTGCACGCCGTGGTCCTGGGACAAAGAATCCTACATACTCATTCTCGGTGCATCAGGCCAGGAGAGCCTGCGTCAAATGTTCGTTGTGCCCTTCATTTTAAGATGTTTTGGATCATTTCTGCCAGGACTATGGCTTCACTGCAGAAGATTGGCCCTTGATGGACAATGGCTTCAAATCTCGCTTTGATGCGCCAACCGTCAAGGGCTCCCTGGCTGATGATCTGGTGAAAAAGAACTCCTCTCAAAGCATTGTTCAGAGTCCTGGTGTCAGTGGGGTAGTTATGGCACATTGTGGCTTGACAGCTCAACAGGGCATGTTTTTGTTGGAATGTCAGAGAGGACTAAAGAGCAATTAGAGCGACAGGCATCAACCTTCAAAGCTTGAGAAACAAACGAACAGAAATGAAAGACAAGAACAGAACAGAAAGAATGAAAGGGGAATGCTTGTCATGGCTTCTTGCTGTTGTGTTGCGCTTGGAGGCTTCATGGCCGTGAACTTCTGGCGGCCCGTTTTGCCGATGAAGGGCCCCGTGAAGAAAGCCCCTTTGGCCGTGTGCGACCCCAGCAGTGTGAAGTTGGAGGAGTGAAGCAGTGTGAAGTTGGGCGGATGGGGATCATATGGGATGCATCGCTATTAGGTTGGAGGCCATCGCTTCTAGGTTGGAGGCCATTACTATTATAGTAGCAAGAAGCTCTTGGGTTGGAGGCATCGCTATCAGGTTAGACGAGGGAAAGGAGGTTTGGGAACGTTTGGGAACACCTTGTCTTTGTTTCCAACCTCAAGCAACTGTTGGGAACGCAACAAACCCAGTAAACCCAGGGGCCGTTTTCGGGGCTTTGTGGTTCTATCCCAAAGCCACGGCTGGGAGGAGCAAAGCAGTACCGCCTAGGTTTGGGTGAAGTGACCAATGAGAGACATGCCGCAGATGCATCACAGATGAGTTGGTGTTCCATCATGGGAGTGATGTTTCTATTTTTTGTTGCGTTGGTGGCCAAACCATTGTTTTCCCTTTGTGGGCGCTCCGTTGAGTCGTTCGGAACGCACGCGTTTCCGGAGAGGACACGGTTCCTTTCCGGATTCGATGGGACGAGTTGGGCTATGTGAAGATGCTGGCTTTGGCCCATGATGATGAACAGCGCTGGTACTACTATCCGGAGAGCACGCGTGGGCCGCGCGACGTCGCGAAGTTGTGCCGTTCTTCTCTTTTGTGTCGAATGCAGTATGTCGTGTAGTGCGCTCAGAAGATAGCGTACTGATATATATATAATTACTAATCACGATGCAGGTTCACAATAACAACTCTTCAGCACCAATGTCACGTATTTTCAAGTTTCATGTTGCAAGAGCAGCAAAGACATGCTATGATTGGAGGTGTTGGGAAACTCTGACAAGGACATGACCACTGATGAAATCCTTGTCTTCAAGTCCTTCCAATATTTTAAAAGCTGCTCGGTTGCCTCTTTGCAAAGACACGTTGTTGAAGAAGGAAGAACAAGTTGATACAAGTTGAAAGCTTCCTTTACGCACAAATTTCGTTGGGGACACATGACTTGAAAGCTTCAAGATGCTTCAAGCGTCGGAGGTCAAAGTGGCCCGGAGCTCAACACGTGCTTCCACACTGCCTTCGAAGACCCCACGGCGCCGACCAATGCTGAGCCTCGCCAAAGCTCCGAATATCGCGTGCGCATTTGGTCGGGGCCTTATTTGGTCGGAGCCTGAAAGGAAGCTAACTGGAGTTCAATGCAGTTCATTAATATTTTCAGATTCATGTCACGAGAAATATAGATAGGATGCATTTGCCCCTGGTTGCTTTTAGAGTGGATCAACTTCTGCTACTCAAGTGACCTCATATGGAGACTACGGTGCTTGCAAACATGGCCGAGGATGCTTAATTCATGTGTGAGCCATTTGCCCCGTGCTGCTTAGGTTTTGAACACCGTCGTCATTGCTCAAAACACAGCAGACCTCTTTGCGCCAGGGTGTGGAGAAAAAGACAGGCACAAAATAAAGGCGCGTTATCTACAACTGGGTCCTCGAACTATAGACGTCAGCCTCTGTAAAGAAAATGCCTCGCAAAGCTGATTTTTCTACAAGCGCCACAGAACACAGGCAAGATCTCAGACTCGACGACACAACATTCATTGGTTTTGACCTCATGTGGCCCTACTCTTCTGTGTGCATTTCCCCAACCGGGCCTGGCATGCTTGCTGTTTGGGTTGTCGTTTGGCTCAAGTCAAAGCGCCTAGCCTTGGCGCTAAGACACCGGAATTTCGTCTCTTCCATCCCCGACGTTCTGGGCGTTATGCATTGCTTCAGACATTGGCCATGCCATGCATGCCATGCACGCTTAGATGCATAGGAAAATGATGTAGCTGAGTGATGCAAGACGGACAACAGTCACAGATTCATCTACAACGGGATTAGGCATCAGATTGCAACACGCATTCACGAAGCCCAGACGTCTTAGAAGTGGAAGAGGCAGTATTGCACCAGCGAGTTCCGCACACTCACGCAATTGGAACACTTAAGGAAGTGGCCAGCCTGCAGCTATTCTCTCCGCAGACCCAAACAAATGGGTATGTAGACCGTAGACCCAAACCGATGGCAGGTTCTTCCCATTCTCCACCTCGGACCTTCCCGGCGGCCCACCATGCGGTCCTTCACGCCCACGCGCGACCTTCCGAGGCAGAAAATGGCTTTGTCCTCCTTCCTGAGCGACAAGAACTTGGCACGCTTCCGCACCAAGCCCTGCGAGCGATTGGTGGCGAAAGGTGCTGCCATGCCGGGCGAAGTGATTCACCACATGCGACCTCATGCGACCTCTTTTTTGTTTATGGCTTGCTGGTGGGCGCACACGTGATTGATCTATAGCAACCATCTATGGCAACCAGACGCAACCAGTCTTGATTGAAACACAATCACCCGGTTGCACCGGTAGGGACTGGTTGCAGGTCAAGTATAGTCACCCGGATCCGGTAGGCACAATTAGTAAGAATGCTACTAGTAACAAGTGCCTTACTAGTAGTAACAAGTGCCTTACTAGTAGTAACAAGTGCCTTACTAGTAGCAACAAGAAGCTATGTTTAAATACTTCATGTCACTTGACCTGTGTGCCTTTTCGGCCAAGACGACCGCTCCCTCCGTTCCTCGCCAGGTCAGTGCACCTTCGGAGAGCGCTGCCAATATTCCCACGAGCCTATGGCCCGGCGCCACTCGAATCAACATGTTGTGATGTATGGCCTCTAACCTAGTAGCTTCTTGTTACTACTAGTAAGGCACTTGTTACTACTAGCGTGGCACTTGTTACTAGAAGCGATGCACGTGTTACTAGTAGCTTCTTGTTACTAATGCCAGGAGCTACTGGTAGCTTCCTGCTCCTAGTAGCGATGCCCTTTGTTCCTAGTAGCTTCTTGTTACTACTTGTAGTAGCAATGCCGGGAGCCCCTAGTAGCGTCCTTGCTCCTAGTAGCGAGGAAATTTCCGTGCTTTTGGATCAGTTTGCCAGGAAATCCCAAGAAGGTCAAGTACTCCACTCAGATGTGTCCGAATCCAGCCTCATGCAAGCGTGGTGACCAGTGTCCTTTGGCCCACACAAAAGAGGAGACTCGCGCAACTCAATGAGACTCGCGTCGTTCGGTGTGCGGTGCTGAGAAGAACACAGCTGGTACTCGAACAGCACTGTTCCTCGCATCGTAGAAGTTCATCTCAATCGTAGACGATGTATATAGATGTATATATATATATATACAGATGTATAGCTTGTGTTACACTTAGCCGAACTAGCCAACTGAGGAGAATACATGTACTATCATGTACTCTACTTCCATCTTCGACTGATTGTGACTTTTCTGAAACATTTCACTGTGTGACTGCTTGCGCTTGCATCCAGGAGAAACTGTTTCATCCAGACCACTACAAGCCGCCTGGAGAAGAGAAACATACCTGTAAACCAGGTTCAAAACATGCAGCTTACGAGGCTTGCGTTGTACAACTGGGGGTTCAGTTCTTTGTCCGACAGGCCCGGCAGGCCGCTGATTCGTGAGAACAATCAGTTGGATTAAGTTGGATGAGTGAAGTTGAGGAGAATTGTATCCTGCAGTAGGAAGGGCGTGTTGAAAGATATGCTGCGGAATGCGCTTCAGGTTTCAAGACTTCGGGGCAGTTCAGTTCAGGTTCAGTTCAGGGTCGCACTTGTTAGTTGCTTTCACACACATTCTTAGGACAAAAATGTGTGAGTCGGGCGCCCATTGCCAACAGTGCGGCTCTTAGTTGATTGCCACCAGCAAACCACTATTTGAATATTTGTCTATATATGTTCACATATTATATATATGAAACATATATGTCATATGTAGTTGGACAAGTTACTTCTATTGGAAGTAGAAACAGTCCATGTTATTTTTCTATGCTTGCACCACGCACAGGCTTTGACTACTTGACGTGGTTTGCATGTTCAGGGTTTTCGTCTTGTAGTGAGACGTCATCCCCTGTCAGTTTCCATTCTCTTAAACACACAAACATAAGCTTTCTGTGTCACTGTTGCGCCATATGCAGATACTACTGCCCATATGCGCACAGCAAAGACGAGCGACGACAGCCAGTGACTCCTTCCGCACCTGGGCGATTGATGTGGTGATCTTAAAATACTGTAGCTTGTTGGATCATTTTGGCGAATTTGAGAATGCAAAGGCCCAAGGCTCTTGAAAGTGGGGTTCCAAACATGTTCTACTCATGGTTTTGAACATTTGACGCGTTTGCAGGAGGACGTCTCATCTTGAGTCCACCAGCCTGCTCTTCCCACCGACCACACTGTCGCAGACCACACCGACCGAGGCACCTTACGAAGTCGGCGCAGTGGCATCGGTGACACCAGAGGTGTCCGAGACGGCGGTGACGGCCCCCAGGGGCTGGTGGTTTGTGGGAGACCAGCAGCTTGGCACGTGATGTCGTGTTGATGATCTTTTGTTCCCTTTCAGATGCATTTTTTTTTGCATTTTGAGACAGGGAAGAGGAAAGCATGCTGGCTTACAGCATTTTGGAAGCTTGTTCTCCTGAGGAAAGACTTGCTGGTGTCGACAGAGGAGGTGCGAAAGAAAGCAGCGTTGTATCATGAGAAGTCAATGTTTATGCTTATATTTTTTTTGCCAGCTAACCAGGGTTCCAGTTTGTAACCAGGGTTCCAA